>JAAXCT010002030.1:0-101438 GCA_012490785.1 Eragrostis nindensis
CTGGACCCTGCTGGCCGTCTCTCCTCATGGCAAGGCAAAGACTGCTGTCAGTGGGAGGGTGTCCGGTGCAGCAACCGAACCGGCCATGTCGTCAAGCTTGACCTCCGCGGTCGCCAGGACTTGTCTGATGCGATCGAGTTGCGAAGCGAGATGAGCTCCTCCATTGCTGCATTACGCCACTTGAGGTACTTGGATCTCAGCTTCAGTGACTTCAGCTACTCAAGGATACCATTGTTTCTGGGCACCCTCAGCAATCTAAGGTATCTCAACCTGTCAAATGCATTTTTCGTGGGGCTAGTACCTTCACAGCTTGGCAATCTCTCTCACTTGCAGTATCTTGATCTTAGCTACGTTAGTGAAGACATGGAAGTATCAGATTTTTCATGGTTGTCACGTCTCAGTTTATTAAAGAGTCTAAATATAAGCGGACTCGACCTCAGTTCTATAAGAAGCGATTGGGTTCACATGGTTAACATGCTGCCTGATCTGGAAAGCCTCTCTCTATCTAATTGTTTCCTTAACAGCACAATCTCTACTTTATTTCATTTCAACCTCACACATCTTGAGTTCTCGATTTGTCCAATAATTACTTTGACAACTCTTTGCTCCAAGACCTGGTTTTGGGGTGTTACTACCATCAAAAAGCTTCTTCTCAGTGCGTGTGGGTGGTCAGGACCCATCCCAGATGTAGGGTAATATGTCATCCCTTGAGGTCTTGTATTTAGATGACAATTTGCTAACAGGTGTCATGCCGACAAAGCTGGGAAAACTATGCAACCTGCAGAAACTAGATTTAAGCTACAACGATCTCGATGGGGATATGATGGAGAGTTTACCAGAGTGTTCGTGGAGCAAGTTACGTGAGCTGCACTTGCAGGGTGTAAATTTGACTGGACAACTTCCTGTTTGGATAGGGAATCTAACCAGTCTCAGCTACTTTGACATCTCTCAAAACATGCTAGTCGGCTCTATACCGTCTGGGATAGGAAAGATGAGGAGCCTAAAGTATTTTGACCTTTCTCAGAACATGCTGGTTGGTGATGTACCTGATGGGATCGGAGCACTTAGCATTTGACTTATTTGAATCTTGGGACAAATAACTTTAGTGGTATTCTTTCGAAACAACATTTTGCAAGTCTAGTGAACCTTGAGTATATAAGACTTCCAGAAAATTCCTTAAAACTATGTTTGCATGAAGACTGGGTTCCTCCATTCAGATTAACGGAAGGACATTTTGGGTCATGTGACATGGGGCCTCAGTTCCCCACATGGCTGAGATGGCAAAGTGGCCTGAGACACCTTAATATTTCGAACACGGGCATAAATGATGTTTTGCCTCAATGGTTCTGGGCTGTGTGTGTCAAATGCTTCCAACTTGGACTTGTCAAGAAATCAACTCACTGGTGCATTACCTAAAAAGTTGGAGCTACCATTGATCGGAGACATGGATCTATCTAGAAATTCTTTGTCAGGGCAGCTACCAGCAAATCTCACAGCTCCTTATCTAAGTAAGTTACTTCTTCATAACAACCATTTCACAGGCGCCATCCCAACATACGTGTTTCGTTATGGTTTCTATGAAATAATCTGTCAAACAATCAACTAACAGGGGATTTCTCTCAATGTTCTGGTTCAGTACTATTTATGGTAGACTTGAAAAGTAACCATTTTTCTGGTGAATTCCCTATCTTCCTTCAAAATGCTTCACTGTTAAGTTTTCTTCTTGATCTTTCACATAACATGTTCTCGGGAAGCGTGCCAGGATGGATTGCAGAGAAAATGCCTGCCCTAGAAGTGCTGATTCTAAGATCGAATAAGTTCCAAGGTCACCTTCCTAAGAAGTTAACGAAGCTTGTTGGACTCCATTATCTCGATGTTGCACACAACAACTTATCAGGAAGTATACCGTCATCTCTAGCAAGGTAGAGCAATGACACATTCAAATAGCACAAGTCAAGCAAATTATACTAGTGACAGCATAACAACATTCATAAAAGATCGAGAGCTCAATTATACCCATGAACTCACGGAACAGATCGTGTTGATTGACCTGTCAAATAATAGTTTCACTGGACGCATTCCGAATGAACTATGTTTTCTCAAGGGGCTTCGGAGTTTGAATCTCTCTAGAAACCAATTAAGTGGAACAATTCCAAGAAATATCGGAGCTTTAAGGGGACTGGAGTCACTCGACCTATCTTACAATTATTTCATTGGTGAGATCCCCTCGAGTTTATCTGATCTCACCTTTCTGAGCAGCCTAAACTTGTCATACAACGACTTATCTGGAAGAATACCATCTGGACAACAGCTACAAACACTCAATGATCTGTACATGTATGTCGGCAATCCAGGACTTTGCGGGCCTCCTCTTCTGAATAATTGCTCGACGAATAAAACAAATCAAAGTGTCAATCCAGTGCATGAAGGTGAAGTGCATGATGTATCATCTTTTTTCTCAGCTTGAGTACAGGTTTCATGGTGGGTCTTTGGACAGTGTTCTGTGCCATGTTGTTCAAGAAAACATGGGAGGATTGCCTACTTTCAGCTTTTTGACATGTTTTACGACAAGGTTTATGTGCAAGTGGCTATCAACAAGGCTGCTTTTATGAGAAAATTCTGCGACGAGGAGTAATGAAGTTCATTGTCCGCTGCGCACTCATGGAACAGTATATATATGTTGTGTCTTTGCAACTATTGCGTCGTGTTTATCAACAAGCTAGCTAAAGTGAGATCTTTTGTAAGCACGCTAGCTGTATATGTACTGTATGTGCTAGTAGTATAGTTATAAACAAGCAAGCATATCATGATGCTGGGCTTTGTTTTCTCCTTTATTTTTGTGATAAGCCCTTTGTTTACAAGAATTCTACAGAGATATTTAAAATTGAACAAAACTTGTGGGGATAAGGGCGGTCAAGGAGAAACTTTTGTTTCAGTCGCCATTCTTTCAATTCGCGCGAGCTTTTGTCTGTTCGGATTATGTATATGGTTGTTAATAGTGCATATGTTCGCAACTGTAATTGCAAGATGCAAGAGGGTGGCCAATGGCCATTGCTACAACTTCCAGTAGCTAGCGGTACACTGCCATTAGAGTCGTGGGCCCGTCCGTGGTCTGAAGAATTGTCCCCTACGCGTAGTTCGTTGTGGGCATGCGCGTCTTGAAAGTTTTCTTCGTGAGACGGATGAGTTACAACTCTAATCGGCCCTGCATCGCTTCGCTTAGGAATTGGCTGCAAATATATCTTGGCGGCTCGACAGTTGGACCTGATTCTGGAAAAATTACTCGTTGTTGCGTGCCGTGGCCCGAACAGAGCCAGATCTCTGAACCTGCTCTCGGCTAGCGTTTTGCTGTGGCCGTCATACACGAGTTCTGGAGTGGATATAATTCTGATGGGGATGCACATGCATGAGTTCAACTCATCCAAGCTCACAACCAATCTTTGCCCTCATAGCAACAATAGAAAGAGACACGACAGACGGCAACAGTGAAAGCTGGGTGCCTGCGTCTGTGTGTTCGTTCATCCACAAAAGAAACAATTTGCGGCGGCTCAGCGCGCTATAGCAATAACCAAACACAACTTTGGATTTCTTCTCAACTCCTGTGCGTACGCGCCGGACAGGCCAATTGCCGTAGACGTCTCTTCTCTTGTACAGCCAAGGTCGCGCGACGACTTGGACTTGGACTACAGCCGGCGCATAATAATACCAATCAGATTGACCACGCATGGATTTGATGTGCTCCCTGGAGCCCAATTAGAACGCATAGCTTGTTCTAGTACTACCCTAGCGCGTCATAAATAGACTTCAACCTCATTTGCTCTTCCATACACACACAGATTATCTGCTCTTCCATACACACGGCCGGCCATGCATCCTACAGCCTAGCGCACAGCATTTCCACAAGTAACCCGAGGAAAGCAGGGAAAACGTATCAAAGAGAATAGAGAGAGCATGGCTAGCAAAATGACTGGTCGCCTCCTCGGAGCTGCGGCAACCATCTTCGTCCTATTTGCGACCTCGATACTGCCCATGTCATCTGCTCATGCGAGGGCGATTGAAGTCAGGGGCTGCATTGCAAGCGAGCGGGAGGCGCTCCTCTCCTTCAGGGAAAGCTTTCTCGACCCTGCTTGGCGTTACTTCTCATGGCGGGGCAAGATTGCTGTCAGTGGAAGGGAGTCCGATGTAGCAACCGAACTGGCCATGTCGTCAAGCTTGACCTCCGGGGTGGCCAGGACTTCTCCGAAGCGTTCCCGTTGCGAGGTGAGCTGAGCTCCTCCATCACGACCTTACGACACCTGAGGTACTTGGACCTTAGCTCAAGTTTCTTCAAAATCAGGAAGATACCTTTGTTTCTGGGCACATTAAAAAACCTAAGGTATCTCAACCTCTCAAATGCGAATTTTGTCGGAACTGTACCGCCGCAGCTTGGCAACCTTTCTCGTTTGCAGTACCTTGATCTTAGTGGTAATGATTTGTATCCGTTAGATCTTTCTTGGCTGCCACGTCTCCCTTCATTATCGAGTCTCAATATGCATGAGCGGGGTGGCCTCAGTTTTGCCAGGGATTGGGTTCGCAGGGTGAATATGCTACCTAATTTGAAATCCCTCGTCCTGTCTCGCTGTTCCCTCAACAGCACACTCTCTACTATATTGCATTCTAACCTCACACATCTTGAGATCCTTGATTTATCGCAAAATCCATTTTACTCTGCTCTCCAACACAACTGGTTTTGGAATCTCACTACCATCAAGGAGCTTTATCTTAGTGGCTGTGGATGGTCTGGGCCCATCCCTGCCGCATTGGAAAACATGTTAGGACTCGAGGCCATATACTTGGGTTACAACTACCTATCGGGTATCATGCCAGCAAACTTGAAAAATCTATGTATTTGCAGGTACTTGATTTGAAATCAAACAATATCAATGGAGATATTATGGGAAGATTACCAGAGTGTTCATGGAGCAAGTTGCACACGCTAGACTTGCAAGGTGCAAATTTGACTGGGGAGCTGCCAGTTTGGATTGGAAATCTGACCAGGCTTATTTATCTTGACATATCCATGAATATGTTAGTAGGCTCTATACCTTTGGGAATAGGAAACATGATAAGCATATGTTACCTTGACATCTCTCAGAACAAGCTGGTTGGCAGTGTGCCTCTTGGGATAGGAAATCTGACCAGTCTCAGATATCTTGACCTTTCTCGGAACAAGCTAGTTAGTACCGTACCTGATGGGATTGGAGAACTTGGCAATTTAACATACTTGAGCCTTGGTGTCAATAACTTCAGCGGTGTGCTTTCGAAACAACATTTTTCAAGTCTTGATAACCTCGAATCAGAGGCGGACCCTCCAATATGGCATGGTATGGCAGCCACCAGACCTAACTCCGGCGCAAAATACCTAGTACCCCCTGTTCCTCAGCCTTGCAAATCAGTCTTGACGCCATGGATTTGAGCTTTGGAGATTGTCTGTTTTCCGGAGAAAGAAGATGACCAGTGGTTGTTGTCATGTTGTGAAGGGGTATGGGCTTTAGTGGCACAACTGGGCTTTATATTCAAGTAGCCCACTGTTTTGTTTTCAGTAATAGTCTAAAGACAAGAGGCCCATACGAGTGGATCATTTGCAAACCTCCTCCATTCAGCCAGCGCCGGCGCAAGCCGAGCAACATTTCCAATTCGCTTCCGAACGTTTCCTTCTTTTTCCTTCCTGTCGATTTCGCCCCCAAAAATCAAAAATCGCCCGAAACCTAGTCTGGGACTCCAGCCATTGTGGGAGGCGGCACGTCAGCGCTGGCTATGGGCACATTCTGTCAATGCCGGAATGGATGGGCCTGGAGCGGGGTGTGGACGAGGAGTAATGGGGACGAGCGGCGTAGGGTGAGGGCGAGGGATTGAAAGTTTGGAACCGATCCAAACCAAACTGACCGACATTGGAGCTTTGGCTGGCTCCACAGGCGGCATAGCGCCAGGAAGCATAGATTCGAGCTGCACGGGTGCTCGAAGGAAGAAGCGCTACAAAAATTTAGGTAAATGATCCTGTTTGTTTATTAATTCCGAAAATGAGATGGCTGCTGGCAAACGTTTGTTACTTTGTTGATTAGTCAATTGATTTTTTTTCTTTTTTAGATTTGAAGAGCTTCTATAGTAGAAGCTCATCAAACGGCATCGGCTCTAGCCAAAACACCGATGCATAGTTTTCGATCAAGTTTGCGTCAATGCTTCGCCATACCATAATTTTTTTGCTGGGTCCGCCACTGCTTGTACTTGTCAAGAAATCAACTAAGTGGGGACTTACCAACTTCGTTGCAGCTGCCGTTCATGTTTGAAATGGATCTCTCTGGAAATACTTTGTCTGGGAAGCTGCCATCAAATCTCATAGCTCCCGATCTTACCTACTTGCTTCTTCACAACAATCATTTCACAGGCACCATCCCATCTTACTTATTTCAGATGCCCAATTTGCTGGAGATAAATTTGTCAAACAATCAACTATCAGAGGATTTTCCAGAATGTCAAAAGAACAGCTCGTTAACAGAACCTTATTCAGCAGATCATTTTTTTTCTTTACTATTTATGGTAGACTTGAAAAATAATAATTTTTCTGGTGAATTCCCTTGCTTCGTTAATGCTACACTACTGAGCTTTCTTGACCTATCACATAACAAGTTCACTGGAAGTGTGCCAACATGGATAGCAGACAAGATGCCCAACCTAGAAGTGTTGATTCTTAGGCAGAATATGTTTTGTGGTCACCTGCCCAAGCAGTTAACAACGCTTGCTAGGCTTCATTTTTTGGATGTAGCACACAACAACATATCAGGAAGCATACCTCCATCTCTAGCAAAATTGACAGCCATGACACGTTCATATGTAATAGGAGGAGAAAATTACAGTAGTGACAGCATATCAACGTTCATAAAAGACCGTGAGCTCAACTATACCCATGAACTCACAGAACAGATTGTGTTGATTGACTTGTCAAGCAATAGTTTCACCGGATACATTCCAAAGGAACTATATTTCCTCAATCGGCTTTTGAGTTTGAATCTCTCAAGGAATCAATTAAGTGGTGCAATTCCAGGCAATATCGGTTCTTTAAGGAAACTAGAGTCTCTCGACCTATCTTACAATTATTTCACTGGCGAGATCCCCTCGAGTTTATCGGACCTCACATTTCTGAGCAGTCTGAACTTGTCATACAACGACTTATCAGGAGGAATCCCCACCGGACAACAGCTACAAACACTCAATAATATGTACATGTACATCGGCAATCCAGGACTTTGTGGGCCTCCTCTACTGAAAAATTGCTCGACCAATGGAACAGATCAAGATGTTAATCAAGTGGATGGAGGTGAAGTGCATGATATTTCATCTCTGTACTGAGCACAGGATTCTTGGTGGGTATTTGGACAGTGTTCTGCACCATGTTGTTCAGAAAAACATGGAGGATTGCCTTCTTTCAGCTTTTCGACATGTTATATGACAAGGTTTATGTCCAAGTGGCCCTCAGCAAGGCCGCTCTTGTAAGGAAATTCCAAATTGTGGAGTCATGATTCATGAATGTTTACTTTCCCTCCACTGTACAATCTTTATACACTTATATACAGTCCTTTCATAAAGTTTTGCTTTGTATTTTCTATTCCGTCCCTTTAAGCTAAAGTGAACACTTTTAAGCACCGATAATCAGGCCTGCTCAGATTTGTGTGCCAGACATCTCCGATCATGTAGCAGCTGTAGCATATATCATGCATAAATTTTCCCGGTTGTAAAATTCTTGTTTTTCGCTAATCATTTCGTGGTCGTTTACTGACAAGAAATCTGTAATATTGGTGTAACTAGCTAGTACTCAACATGGTGATGAAAGAGACTAGTAAACGCACGGTAGGTAAGGAAGATGACAACACGTACGCATCATTTTTGTACCGTTTCTTCTTCCGTTCTTCCTGCATGGAGTAGTTGTGTGGATGTCCGGCCATGCCCTAGGCTCGTCACTTAAACAAATTCCTGAAAGGTAATTAGATCTGCTCGGATGGCTCACTACCGTTGTGCTTTAGCTCTTACAACTGGCAAGCGGTCGTGATGATAATGCGCTGGACCAGGAAAATGTACCTCACCGCTTGTGCTTGGGTCTGATTTCCCCGAGCGGCGACGTCATCCCCCCTTCGTAGACACTAGCGGCCGACTAAGTCGAGCGTCACCCATGGCTCGGCACAGGGGAACGAGATTGCTGGGGAAAATGAGGAGCGTACAGTACTAACGAATGTTGATCGCTATTTACAATGCTATAGGGCAGCAGAACAAGCATCGTGTTCCCGGGTCTGAACCCATGGATTGGCATCGTGTTACAATGCTAAGATGGTTGCGACGGCGCATGTTCTCATCCATGCAATTGGGCTGGACAAGTGCACACATCAAATCAGTGCGTTCAAACCGACCGGCATTATATGCACTGGCTGGTGTAGTACAAGTCCAAGTCGCCGCGCGACCGTGGTTGCACAGGTCTAAAAGTCGCCGCGCGGCATTATATGCACTGCCCGCCCGGAGCTGCTTACCTGGTTACCAAAGTAGAAGAAAATAAGATTGCGATCCTGGAGAAATCCATTGTTATGTTTGGTTATCACCATAGCGAACCATTACATCTAATGGATACCTGGTTACGCCGGAGCTACGCATGCAAGATCAGCAAATGGAAGCGACGCGGATCAGGCAACGGAAGGGTTTCCAGCATCGGTGGATCGAGCAAGCGTCGTCCAACAAGATGTTGATTCTCTCCCGCCGTGCCTCACGCGCACGATGATGCTCTGCCACCGCTGCTGCCGCATCGCATCGTTGGACGGCGTCGGTTGCAGCACACGTGCTACTCGCTACAGACTCTTTGCTCTTCTACACTGGCACCGTAGTGCATAAGACTCCACAAGTATCCCAAGAAAGGAAATCATGGGCTCTGTTTGCTGGCAACACCAGCAATTAGGAATTAGCACAAATCATGAGCATGATTTAACAAATCAAGGAACAGCACAGATTGGTCTTATGACCCGGTCGTTCGTAGAGTATTTCCGGTTATATTATTGGCGATCTAATGCTTCATGTCTCCATCCTTATTCTACAAAATAAAGCTTACCATTTTATCCACTGATGTCTCCATCGATCGGTTGGGCCTCCATGTCTTTGAAATCGTCACTGGTGTGCTCCATTTCTCTGCTTATCATTACGATTTGCCTTTTTTTCAACCAAAAAGGACAACGATCTGCCTAATTTTAAATTCCAAACCGTTGAATATTTTGAGTAGAAACAAAAATATGCGGTGAACCCATCATGGACATCAGAACAGCCGCTAGAAATTTGCCAGTTCAGAAGAACTTTCTTCTGTCAGCATTAATGGACCCAGAAGAAACAGTATTAATTGACCCAGAAGAAATTTCTTTTCAAATGTTTTCATTTATATAAGCATCACATCAAAACTTCTTCAAAACAATTCTAGAGTCACGACACCTAGGGTTATAAAGCAGCATAAAGTGATGTCTTTTTGCTCCACGCTAGGGAGAACAGAGAGATCCACAGCAAAGCAAAAAATGGGTATGCTGAAAGTATCCTGCATCCAAATAGCCATAGCCTTGCTATGTACTATCACCCACACCAAGAGCACTACAGAGGCATCTGCTACTCCAAGGGATACAACCAAGAGCTGTATAGCCAAAGAGAGGTCAGCCCTTCTCGAATTCAGAGCGGGTCTATCGCACCCAGGGAACCGCCTTTCATCATGGAAGGGCGATAATTGTTGCCAGTGGAAGGGTGTCTGGTGCAGTAATAGAACTGGCCATGTCATTAAGCTGGACCTGCAAAGCCCTTATGGGCCTTATGGCTGCTTCTACAATACTAAACAGATGCTTGGAGGCAACATAAGCTCCTCACTGAATGGTTTACAACAACTGCGGTACCTCGACCTCAGCTGCAACCAGTTCAACATGGTGCAAATACCGGAGTTCTTGGGTTCTCTCCATGACTTGAGATATCTCAACCTTTCACTGTCTGGCTTCACTGGAAGGATACCGCCACAGCTGGGTAATCTCTCCAACTTGCGCTACTTAGATCTGGATTCCTCTATGGCCATAGGTGGAGTCTCCCCATACTCTATGGACATCACCTGGTTGTCATGGTTGTCTTGCCTTGAGCACCTCGACATGAAATACGTCAACCTCAGTACCATCACAAATTGGGTTTTCGTGGTTCATGCTTCCATCACTTAAATTTCTTGATCTTTCTGCTTGCCAGCTTAGCACCTGCCCTTCTTCTCATTTGCATTCTAATCTGACATCTCTAGAGACTCTCAACATTTGGAATGACAATTTCAATAAGCACATTGCACCAACTGGTTTTGGGACTTGACTAGCCTTAAGCACCTTGATGTCTCAAGTAATCAATTTCATGGCCCACTTCCTTCTGAGATAGGGAATATGACCTCCATGGTGCACCTTGATTTGTCATGGAATAACCTTGTAGGTATGATACCTTCAAACCGGAAGAATCTTTGTAACCTGGAGGTGTTGGAATTGAATGGAAACCATTTCAATGTGAGTATAACAGAATTCTTCCAAATTTTACCTAGTTGTACATGGAGTAAATTGAAAGAATTGTACATGTTTGATAGCAGTTTGACAGGACACCTACCGACGAAACTAACAGAACCCTTAAGGAACTTGACACTGCTTGTTCTCAGTTCGAACAAGCTAACTGGTCCAGTTCCACTATGGATTGGAGAGCTTAAAATGCTAACTCTTTTGGACCTCAGCTCTAACAATATCAATGGTGTCGTGCATGAAGGCCATTAACAGGCCTAGAAAGCTTAAAAGTTCTTTACATGAATGGAAATTCTGTAGCAATTTTAGTGAATGCAAGCTGGGTTCCTCCGTTCAATCTAAAAAGGATCCAACTTGGTTCCTGTCGGCTAGGGCCTAAATTCCCAGCATGGCTTAGATGGCAAAAGGACTTAGTCGATCTTGATATCTCAAACACAGGCATATCTGACGTGCTACCAGATTGGGTGTGGACCTCCTCATTGCAGTATCTAAGTATGCAAAATAATCAGATCAGAGGAGTACTCCCATCAACAATGGAATTTATGAGCATCAAACAAACAATGAACCTCATGTCCAACAAACTCAGTGTCCACTACCTAAGCTTCCCATTAATCTAACCGGCTTGGATCTCAGTAGAAACAACATATCTGGGACACTACCACTAGACTTTGGGGCTTTGCGCCTTGAGATATTTCTTCTATTTGATAACTCAATATCTGGCAGCATTCGGTCCTCTTTGTGCAACTTACAATCATTAAAGGTTTTAGACCTCTCAGGAAACGAGATCAGTGGATCAAGTCCTGACTGCCTAATCAATGCATCCACGGGAAACACAGGAAGTCTGGGTCTCGTTAATCTAAACTTAAGGAATAACTATCTCACTGGTGAATTTCCTTCATTTCTCCAACACTGCCAGCAACTCGTCTTCCTTGATCTCGCACGGAATCAGTTATCTGGGACTCTACCTTCATGGATTGGAGAGAAATTGTCATCTTTGGCATTCTTACGGTTGCGATATAATATGTTTTATGGCCATATTCCCTTGGCGCTTACGAAGCTGGTTAATCTTCAATATTTGGACCTTGCCTACAATAACTTATCAGGGAGCATACCAAAATCTTTTGTCAATTGCACGGGGATGACATTAACAGAAGACAAAGATAACAAAGTTGGAGGCGCCCTCTACTACACATTCTCAGTAGGTCCTGATGAAACTTTCGACTACACTGAGAATGTCACGGTAGTCACAAAAGGTCAAGAACGACTGTATACTGGAGAAATTGTGTACATGGTGGATCTTGATTTGTCTTGCAACAATGTTACTGGAGACATTCCTGAAGAGATTGGTAATCTTACTGCATTGACGAACTTGAACTTATCGTGGAACGCCTTCACTGGAAAAATTCCAACAACAATTGCTGCTTTGGTGCAAGTGGAATCTGTCGACCTGTCACACAATGAGGTGTCCGGCGAAATTCCCACCACCTTAGCAGCTCTCACATCTCTGAGCCACTTGAACCTGTCATACAACAATCTGTCAGGACAAATACCATCTGGAAATCAACTGCAAGTGCTCGATGACCAGGCGTCTATATATATCGGCAATCCAGACCTTTGTGGTCCTCCGCTCACCAACAAGTGCCCTGAAACAGGGTCGATCCCCACTTCTCCAGAGGACCAGGAAGATGGAAACAACAGCTTTTTCCTTTTCGTCGCCATGGGTACTGGATATGCAAGTGGCCTCTGGCTCGTGTTCTGCATCTTCTTGTTCAAGGCAAAATGAAGAATGGCTTGGTTCGCGTCCTACGACAGGTTGTGTGACTGGGTTTATGTGCGCCTGGTTGTCAGCTGGGCTGCTTTGAAAGGGCAATTTGGTGGTGGTAGCTGAGATCAGCAACAGATGGCTCTTTTGTTGCTCCCCGGTATAATCTGGGGATTTAAGCATGTATTAACATTGAATAATGTACTACTACTACTATTCATAATTTTGTAAATGGCCTGAGATTGGTATTGTATCATCAATGGCAATGTTCCAATCTTGATTCAATCGATGAAGATATATAGCAGGTTGTATTCAGTCCTTTTTCTATTCTTATTGGGGCAATACTACACAAGTTCTAATCTGAGGTACGAACAAACACCAGCAGAGCAGAGCAGCGGGGTACCTGGAGAAGCGGAGGATCCGCGTGGAGAAGGATTATTTGGGGACAGCTCGGCGCGGCTCCAGGAGTATCCCATTGCTCCTCATGAGACGATGCAACCGCGCGGGTTGCCCACAGGCCGCCTATATGCCGCCGCCGGAACAGCGTCGGAGAACCTGTGGCCGTGGCGTGGAGGCGGAGCAGCGCAGTGGCAGCGCGTGGAGAGAGCGAACACGGGTGGCTTCTATGGATGGTGATCGAGGACTGCTGGATCCGCCTGCGGCCTGCCGGCATGAGCGGTGAGGTGGCGACCCGGATCGACGACGCGACGTGGTTTCTGTATGACTCGAACCTACAATCTCGGCTCCTTTGCATCGATTCATCATTCGGAGCGAACGAACAAATCGGTTCCTCCAAAGAAGACAGTCGCTCCGCAAAAAGCAGAGGAAAACAAACCCCGTGTCTTCCGAAAATCTGAGATCGACGTGATCGGCCGGTTCTTGCATCGTTCTTGTTACAAGGAGTGAATTAGTCGCTTGTTCTACGACTGAGCTAGTAGTCTAATACTGAAAAAAGCAGCTGTATGGTCTGGTCTCTTCTTGCTCCCTCCCTCGCTGTTGCAGGACTGAAAGTAATAGCTATTGCGTCGTGTACTGTCGGCAGAGATCGCCCGTGCAGTTAGGCCTTGCTTTACGTAACATCTTTGTGACGCACGGCAGGCACCAGCAGCACGATCGTTCGAGTGCTCGATTTTCCATGGCCTCGCCGTAAGATATACCTGGGCGCAGCGAGTCGCGTCCGGCGGAGGCAGTAATGGCACGAGCACGACCAAGGCGCATGGTGAATGGGTTAGGTCGCCCCCATGTTCTGCTTCTTTATCAGATTTGCGCACTTTTGGCCTGGTCCGTTGGAATTTCACGCCTTCCGAGCAAATTCGTCAATTGTTATGCTCCGCATTATACTCCCATCAATAATATAATCGTGCTTACTTGACCTCTGATCCTGAAAGGTAAGTAGACCGTAGAGGCTAATTCGAGATCCGAAAATCGCGGAGGCCCCAGCGTCGCCTCCACAGGCGACACGGGCGGCGATCTACCAGCGTCACCACCGTCCTTCCTCCTCCCCCTCCCTTTCCCTGCCGCCGTCGGAGCCCAAGGCCGGCACAACCGGGCCGACGGCGAGGACGACGGCGGCGGGGCTCCTTGTTGCGCGCCTCGACATTGCGGGCGGCCTCGACCTTGCGGCGGCGCGCGTTGGCCTACGGCTGCAGGGGCAGGACGGCGCCCGACTCCTTTCCCCGGGGCGTGGCTGTTCGGCGGCGTCGAAGGATCCACGCCGGCGAGCCTAGTCGATCTAGGGCTGCGCGTCCCTGTTGCTCCTTTGGGCTGGGTCTTCGCCGGACCTCTACATCAGGTCCTATGGCTCCTGCTCACCACCATGTCAATCTCGGCATTGGCATGGCGCGAGGTGTGGAGGCAATTCGTCTCCGCGTCATCCATGGCTGCTCCGTCCTCCGCCGCTGCACCGTTCTGCGCCTGGGCGGGGAAGATCGGGTGGAGTGGCAGCCTTTTGAATCGGAGCAGCTGGCGTCGACGGTGATGGCGTGGTGACCGGAGAAGGTGTCACCAGGCAACCTGACGCGCACGATGCAAGTGCGATTGGTTGCAGGCTCCCCGGGGTGAGGCGCTGTGGCCAAATTTGCGGTCATGCAGTGCCACGACATGGTTCCCATGGGCGCTTGGCGCGGCGGCAACTACCATGATGACGATTACAACGTCTGGTGCTCCGTGTCATTCGGCCACTTCTCAACAATTGAAGATGGTCACAATGAACCGCGGACTGATTAATGACAGCGGTGCATTGGCATCGGCGTGACCCGACGTGATCTACACGTCGATGTGGTGGCGGCGGGCTGGGAGGGGTTGTCCCTCTCGACGAGGTGGCGGCCGGTGTTGGCCGGATCTGCCGTTATGCAGATCAAGGCGGTGGTGGCGGTTCGCCAGCATTCCGCTACATAAGACCGCCCGAGTGTTGAGTTGGACTGCGGTCTTTATGCTCTCCTTCGGCTTCGCTCCATCCGCCTGGAAGACAATGCCATCACTTTCTTCACAGTTGATGGGATTCACGTCGCCATATTCTACATCCAGTGGGTTTCGTTCGCGCTCATATTAATACTAATGAGGCGATGAGAAAATTCAATCGACACTGGATGCAGGAGATCTTTAGTACTAATTTATCATGTACTAAAGTAATTTCTTTTCTTATGGTTAATGTAATAAACCAGGCTGTGTGTGTGCCGGCTTTATGCAGGCACACAGAGGCTGGAATGTAATTCCATTTTCTAAAAAAAAAAAGTAGACCGTAGACCCTGCATAGACTACGGGCTTGACCCCAACACAGTGCACTCCAAATTCTGAAGATGGACTAGTATAAATAGCCACAGGACGGGTAGAATCCATGTGCCCACTCTTCAGTTGGCAATTGGCACAGAAAACAGCGCAAAATGACCGTGCTAAAGACCCTAGTATGGCTTTCGATCCTAACAACGTGGTGCATTCTTTCTCTCCCAGCACAATCCATCACATCAGAGCCAGCTCCTGTAGTTGCACCAGCGAGGAGCAGCAACATAAGCAGAAGCCGCAGCCAAGGCCGCTGCATCCCCCGCGAGCGGGATGCCCTTCTTGTCTTCAGGACCGGCCTCACCGATCCAAGCGGCAACTACCTGTCTTCATGGCAAGGTGAAGACTGCTGCCAATGGAATGGTGTCCGCTGCAGTAACCGCACCGGCCATGTCGTGGAGCTGGAGCTCCACGGCTTGAAGGATGTCAATTCAAGCTTCGCATTCCGGCAAGGTCAGGCAAACTCATCCTTGCTGGGTTTACGGCACTTGAGGAGCCTAGACCTTAGCGACAACGACTTCAGTGGCGCGCCGATCCCCCAATTCATTGGCGGCCTCAAAAATCTGCGGTACCTCTACCTCTCCGATTCAAACTTCAACGGGCAGGTGCCTCCCCAGCTTGGCAACCTCTCCAGATTGCTATACCTTGATATGAAAAACATAGGTGATTATTTACACATTGTTTACTCGACCGATCTTGCATGGCTGTCACGCCTCACAAAGTTACAGCACCTAGACCTGAGTACTGTGAACCTTAGTACATCTATTGATTGGACTCATGTTGTCAACAAGCTTCCTTCGCTTGTTACACTTAATGTATGCGACTATGGACTCCGGAATGCCATTCCATCACCAGTGCATGTAAATCTGACATCACTTGAGCACCTTGATCTCTTAGCTAACGAATTCGTTAGCTCCTCTGCTGGAACCAAGAACATACTTTGGAATCTACCCAATCTCCTTGACCTTGATATGGGGTCTTCTGGCCTTCAAGGATCAATTCCTGAGCAGTTTGGAAATATGACATCCATTATGAGACTGCATCTTGATGGTAATAACTTCATTGGTACCATATACCGTCAACCTTCAGGAATCTACACAACCTGGAAGAGTTGTGTCTGTATGAGAATAACATTAGTGGACCTGTGTCGATCTTGTTGAATAGACTGCCAGAAAATTGTCTAAGCACGTTATTATTATCTGAGAACAATCTGACTGGGAGCTTATCGGATCAGTTGGGGCGCCTTAAAAAATTGGCGACTCTTGATCTCATGAGTAACAACCTTGATGGCACAATCACAGAATCCCATTTCGGTCCACTGGCTAATCTCGAGTATCTATACTTATCTGACAACTCGTTAGCTATTGTATTCCAACATAACTGGGTTCCTCCATTTAAACTCAATATTGCTGCATTACAGTCTTGCAAGCTAGGGCCTAAATTTCCAGAGTGGTTAAGATCACAGAATAGCGTAGATTTTCTTGACATATCAAACACAAGTATCACCGGTCCAATACCTCAGTGGTTATGGATAACATTTCGAAGACACGGCTTTTGGTTTTGTCAAGAAATCAAATCAGCGGCATGCTATCACCAACAATGTTCAGGAAAATGGAGGCACAAACTATGGACTTCAGTGATAATCTTTTGGTAGGTTCCATGCCAAAGCTTCCAACGAATCTAGAAACATTGGACCTCAGCAAAAACAATCTATCAGGGTCTCTACCATCAGATTTTGGAGCTTCATCATTAAAAGTACTTTTCCTTTCAAAAATTCTATCACTGGTAGAATTCCTTATTACTTTTGTCATTTGGAAAATTTAGGATTTATGGACTTGTCTGAAAACCAACTACATGGGGAATTTCCCAATTGCGATAATAGGTCATCAAATATACTCATGTTGAACTTGAACACCAACAGTCTGTCCGGAGAGTTCCTGACATTTCTTCATAAATGTCAAAAAACTGATTTTTCTTGACCTGTCCTATAATCAGTTTTCTGGGATGCTACCCCCATGGATAGGGTATGAATTACTCCCATTGGCATTTCTAAGTTTGCGCTCAAATTTGTTTTTTGGCCACATTCCTCAGCAACTGGCCAAGATGAAGGGGCTCCAGTTTTGGACTTGGCATGTAACAATATGTCTGGGCCAATACCACAGTCACTTGCAGATTTCATAGCCATGGCGGTTGCTCCTCAAGACCATAATACGCTTTCAGTTACCTTCGATTATGGCTACAGCTTTACTGATTTTAATGATGTTTCTTACACTGATAGTGTTGGGGAACGGGGAGTCCTACGCTAGCATAAAACAATTTTATCTACCGCGTTCATCCAGGAATACCTAGCGAGAAGAGGATCATGGATCATTACCACTAGACGCGCAGGCGGAGCGGAAGCGTTATTGGAGCAGCTCGGTCCAACGGAGTCGCGCGTCGATGTAGAGGAAGTAGACGATCGTAGCTGCCTCCTTGTCCAGCCGATCAGCCCCACGTTGGCGCCTTTCCTTGCGGTATCCACACATACGAGGATGGAACGCCGCACGCCGGTGTGCTAGCACCGGCGACGCGGCTAGGGTTATGTGGGAGGGAGAGGAGCGGCGGCGGTTAGGGTTGTGGCGACGTGTATGGCGCCCTCAGCCCCGCCCCTTCTTATATAGACCCCGCTAATGGGCTTCCACGTTGTAGGCCCATTAGGTTTCTAGTCCCTCGCGGATCAATATCCGTATATAGCCCACATATAGATCCAATCCATATTGTCTCTTGGGCACATATAACCAACAGTCTCCCACTTGCACTAGAGACAATCTCATAGCAAGTTTCCTGTTCCAGCCTGTTAAGTGTGTGACCCGTAGGTTCACATGTACATGGCAGTGATATGAAAACATATTTTCAAACCACAAATCAATAGCGGCACCTAGCAGCACATATTGGCTCCCATGCACACATAAAGATCATATCGGCTGAATCTTTGATGTACACATACACCGATCCCTTGCCTCACGATATCAGTCAAGCTCAAGGCGAGATACGTGCCATCCCTGTGATAGCTCGACCATTCACTCGATCAAATAGTGGATTAATTATGACTAACTCTTTAGTCATCGTGATTAACTCTTTAATCACATTGGCATGGCCATGCATTTTCAAATCCAACTATCTCGAGGGGCCCAGAGATATCTCTCCCGTTACTAGGAGGGGCAAATCCCATCTTGATTGCTCACACCCCACGACATGTTTCATAGTATACCCGAAAGCTACCTTTATAACTACCCAGTTACGGAGTAGCGTTTGGCAACCCCTAAGTACGCTACTACACATTCTGGGAATCAATGACAATCTCAGGTCTAAGGATCCCGAAGGTACACCACATAAGACAACAACTGATGGCACAACAAATAACATCTCAGCAGAGTCTAGTAGTGGGTCTATCCAACAACATGTTCTCTAACATGTGTCCACATTATTGATTTGATATCTCTATATCTATGATCTGTGAACATGATCATCAATCAATACATGTGCTAGTTCATGAACCATTACTGTCCCACATAATGATAGTGAACTAGGGACAATTTTAAGACAACGTCATAAAAAAACAAGAGTCTCACAAACAAGTCACATACTTGTTAATTAATGTAATGACAATCATCCAAGGAACAGAATAACACTTTATTCAAAATACATAAACATAGACGAAATACAAATTCTCTCATGCACTAGACTAGATCATGTAGATATCTAATACCCATAGACCTCATGTGCGCCTCATGCTTGGGCTGTGAGAGAGGCTTCGTCAACGGATCAGCAATATTTGAATCCGTGTGCACTTTGCATATCTTCACATCACCTCGCTCAACGATGTCCCGGATGAGGTGAAAACGCCGTAGTATGTGTTTGTTCTTTTGGTGCGACCTAGGCTCCTTGGCTTGCGCAATGGCACCACTATTATCACAATAGAGGTCCACTGGACTGGACGCACTAGAAACAACCCCCAACTCAGAAACAAATTTTCTGATCCAAACACCCTCCTTACCAGCTTCAGAAGCTGCAAGGTACTCGGCTTCCGTCGTGGAATCAGCAACCGTTTCTTGCTTGGAACTCTTCCAACTCACCGCGCCTCCGTTGAGGCAGAACACATAGCCAGATTGCGACCTCGAATCATCCTTGTCAGTTTGGAAACTAGCATCGGTGTAACCATTTACAACGAGCTCTTCCTCACCACCATAAACTAGGAACATACCCTTGGTTCTTCTCAAGTACTTCAGGATATTTTTAGTTGCCACCCAATGAGCTACTCCTGGGTTTGATTGGTATCTACTTGTAGCACTTAGAGCATAAGCTACATCTGGGCGAGTACATAGCATGGCATACATGATGGATCCAACGGCCGAAGCATATGGAATCGCACTCATTTTCTCTTGCTCATCAGGTGTCGACGGACACTGAGTCTTGCTGAGATTAATGCCATGTGACATTGGCAAGAAACCTTTCTTAGAATCCTGCATATTGAACCGTTTCAATACCTTATCAATGTAGGTGTCCTGGCTTAATCCAATTAGCCTCTTTGATCTATCTCTATAGATCTTAATGCCCAGAATGTAAGCTGCCTCTCCTAAGTCTTTCATCGAGAAACTATTTCTTAATGAGGACTTAGTGGCTTCAAGCATTGGAATATCGTTTCCGATCAACAATATGTCATCTACATAAAGGACCAAAAACACAAGTGCGCTCCCACTAGCCTTTTTGTAGACACAAGGCTCTTCTTCGTTCTTGATAAAGCCAAACCCTTTGACCACTTCATCAAAGCGAAGATTCCAACTCCGAGATGCTTGCTTCAGCCCATAAATAGACTTTTGAAGTTTGCATATTTTCCCAGCATTTTGTGGATCAGCAAAACCTTCAGGTTGTGTCATGTACACATCCTCACTTAGGTTTCCATTCAGGAAAGCCGTTTTGACATCCATTTGCCATATCTCATAGTCATAATATGCGGCAATTGCTAGGAGGATCCGAATAGACTTTAGCATAGCGACGGGCGAAAAAGTCTCATCATAATCAACTCCTTGAATTTGTTTGAAACCTTTCGCCACCAATCGTGCTTTATAGATGTGAACATTTCCATCCATGTCTATCTTTTTCTTAAAAACCCATTTACACTCAATGGTTTTCACACCATCAGGTGGATCGATCAAGTTCCAGACTTGATTTTCTCTCATGGATTCTAACTCGGATCTCATGGCTCCAAGCCATTTCTCAGAGTCAGGTCCCATCATTGCTTCTGTGTAAGTCTTAGGCTCATTATTGTCCAACAATAATATGTCGCGCTGCCCCGTGGTTAGGAGCGTGAACTTTTCAGGTGCACGACGCGGCCTTTCAGATCTTCGTGGGGCTGGTGTCTCAACAACAGGTTCTACAACATTTTGTACATCCTCTTGAGGTTCAGCGGGTGCAGAAACATTTTCTAGTGCTTCTTGAACTTCTTCAAGTTGCACGGTGCTCCCACTAACTTCTCTTGAGAGAAACTCTTTCTCTAGAAAAACACCATTCCGAGCGACAAAACACTTTGCCCTCTTCTCGGTTATAGAAATAGTATCCTTTGGTTTCCCTAGGATATCCCACAAAGAAACACTTATCAGATTTGGGATGAAGTTTATCAGACGTCATACGCTTTACATAAGCTTCACAACCCCATATCTTTAGAAAAGACAATCCGGGACGCTTCCCAGTCCATATCTCATATGGTGTCTTCTCTACAGATTTAGATGGCACCCTGTTTAACGTGAAAGCAGCAGTTTCTAGAGCGTATCCCCAGAAGGATAATGGAAGATCACTTTGGCTCATCATAGACCGAACCATGTCCAACAAGGTACGGTTTCTCCGTTCAGATACCCCATTCCATTGGGGCGTCCCTGGCGGAGTCCATTGTGGAACAATTCCACATTGTCTAAGATGATCACCAAACTCATGGCTTAAATATTCTCCTCCACGATCTGATCGTAAGAATTTAATTGTCTTACCCGTTTGATTTTGTACTTCATTCTGAAATTCTTTGAACTTTTCAAAGGACTCAGACTTATGCCTCATTAAATAGATATAGCCATATCTACTGAAGTCATCGGTAAAAGTAATGAAGTACTGAAAACCACCTCTTGCTGTGGAGCTCATTGGACCACATACATCTGTATGTACAAGGGCCAACAACTCATTCGCCCTCTCACTTTGTCCTGTGAAAGGCGTCTTAGTCATCTTGCCAAGTAAACATGACTCGCACGTCTCAAATGATTCAAAATCAAATGAGTCTAGAAGACCATCTTTATGGAGCTTCTCCATGCGTTTCATATTTATATGACCTAAGCGACAATGCCAAGTATAGGTAGGATTCAAATCATTAGGTTTAAGCCTTTTTGCATCAATGTTATAAATCGGCGTATTCTCAAGATCTAGACAATATAATCCATTCACCAATGGACAATGACCATAGAGAATATTATTCATATAAATAGAGCAACACTTGTTCCTTATTATGACCTCATAACCATCAACTTCCTCTAAACATGAGGAGGAAATAATGTTTTTGCCCAAGGCAGGAATGTAATAACAATTATTTAATTCCAAAACTAATCCCGACGGTAATGAGAGTGGATAAGTCCCGACGGCCAACGCAGCAACCTTTGCACCATTGCCAACACGAGCATCCATCTCGCCTCTTGCGCACTTCCTTGTCCCCTTAAGCCCCTGCAACGATTTGCAAGTATGAATCATCGAACCGGTATCAAATACCCATGAATCATAAGGACGAGTAGCAAGATTAATTTCAATAACATTGATACCTGAATTAGAAGAGTCAGCACCCTTCTTCTTCTTGAGTTCTTCCAAGTAAAGCTTGCAATTCCTCCTCCAATGGCCCGTCTTCTTACAATGATGGCAAGCATCATTGGCAGCCACCTTTGGCTTCTTGTTGGGCGGTGCAGGAGGACCCTTAGGCTTAGAACTTGAGATCTCATCTGAAGTCTTAGCCTTAGGATACTTGCGCTTTCTCTTCCTATCCTTCTGAACCATCATCACATGATTGGCGCCAGTTTTCTTGATGCTCTCCTCGGCAGTCTTTAGCATCCCATGCAATTCAGCCAATGTCTTCTCCAAGTTATTCATATGAAAATTCAAAATGAATGGCTCATAGCTCGCCGGGAGCGATTGGAGAAGAACATCCGTGGCCAACTCTAGGCCAAGGGGAGAACCAAGTTTCTCCAAGCTCTCAATGTAACCAATCATCTTGATCACATGAGGACTCTGTCGTACCCCATTTCTGAAGTACTTAGTGTCACCCGTATCAGTCCCTGGATCAGTAGCTGATACGACACTTTCACAGAATGCTTCACAGCAAATACTTTATTTATATTACCGAGAGTCATTACAAGCCTTTCATTACACAAAGGTCTTTGATACAAAAGAGGCGAGCAGCCTCAACACTCACAGACATCACTCTCAAAGGCTGACGCAGCAGCCAGAGCTAACACTGAATCTAACGGAAGACGACAGGCTCCACTCCTACAGGCATCGCTTGAGTGTAGGCCGAACCCCTAATCTTCTTCACCATCAGCTTGAAAGTCATACTCAGGCTCATCTTCTGAATGATTTAAGCAAGAATGAGTACTAAAGGTACTCAGCAAGTCTAACACGAGGGGTATGATTATGCAAGGGATTATCAAAGGATTAGGCTCAGGGTTAGAGACGAGGCGAGAAAGCCAAGTTTATGCAAGGGTTGTTTTGTAAACAAAGCATTTCGCAATTCTAAACAAGTATCTGTAGAGATTAGTGGGGTTGGGCGGCCCTGGGGGAGATGCAATCCATCCCGCCAGTTCCTCAATTTTATCACTGGCCGACAACCAGCACACGGCTCCAAACCGGCGTTTTCCGAAAACACACCAAGGAAACTCACGTAGAAAATCTAATCATAGTGTGGCCGATGCTTTCGCGTTGTCCAAAACCGTGGAACACGGCTTTCCGGAAAGTTTCTTAACCTTGGCCAAGGGTGCACAAATTTCCCCACAAGGTGGTCCAGTCCTCCCTATCGTCATAGTTTGGACTGTCCCACTAAAGGTTCCATACCTACTTGGTACCACCACGGCATCCCCCACGGACATCACCAGGGGCTTCACAATCATAATAATATGGCCAGTCATAAATGCCGGATCTCGAACACCCACCAACGAACGAGTCTTCTCCTGGGACTCCGTTGCAATCTCCTGCCTCCGGGGGGTACCGGGTGAGTACTAGTAGGGTGTGGTTCCAATTCCCATCCCATACTGGGCTTGTGGCTGCGCGAGAGGTGCTAGGCAAAGGCGGCACAAGAACCGGTCCTTATACGACCGAACCAGGCATCTTCAATAGCCAATCCACAAGTGGAAGGGCGTCCCAGAGATAGCCTCCCCACTGAGGACTACCTCGCCTGGTCCCGCCAGAAAAACATCCCTCACTAGGGTTGCACTTATTATTTACCACCCAATTCCACATTTACACACACCACCAAGACACACGCATTTACACGAAAATCATGTGAGCAATATTAATTAAACACATGTGAGAATCTTAAGCAGCGAGCATATCAACAATTCATTAATTAAATTAATGATGTTGATTCCTAGGGTTAACAAGGATACAGGATATAATCAAGTCAAGGCAGGCAATCAAATATTGCATAGGACCATTCTAGCATTTAAATTCATTTAAATACCATGCAATTTATTTATAAACAGCTCTAATTAGGATATTTGCAATCATAGGTTCAATATGATCAATGGAAGTTAGACTTGCCTTCACCAAATTCCTCTTCCTCTAAATCCTCGTAATCGGGATCCTCAGCTTCCTCCTCGTCTTGATTATCTATCGATTAAAAGAATAAATCTACCGCTTGCAATCAAATTAACAAAGCAATAAATCCGAATAAAATCCAACTAAAACCAGAGAGAGGTTGATTTTGGTGGCACTGGGTGGATCGTGAATTTAGATGAATTTTGGCGCAAGTTTCGCCAAAATCGGAGTTAAGACGATGGAGATATTGATTTTTGATGTAAAAGAAAGAAAATTGATTAGGATTAGATTATCTTAATTAAGTATAACCATAATCCTAATTTTCCAGAGGATGGCAAGGGTTGCAAATTGGTTAGAATGGAATATTAGATTTTTGAGGATTTTTGGGAATTTTTCTGCTACTGGAAATGTGGTCGAAATGATTTTCTGTGTACGAATCTGTGTGCGCATAGCAATTTCCAGCGGCTTGTGAGGCTGGCGCGTGGGGTCAGCGGGGCCGGTTTACTGTGCGCGACTGTTTCGTGGGCGCGGTTTATGGGTGCCGTGGACCGGGTGATAGGTGTGGCCGGTCCACGATGGACCGGGTGTGCCACGTGGGGGCCGCGACCGGGTCGCGCGGGCCCTCCCGCCGACGTGGCGTGCCACGTCGGATGCCAGCGCTGCTGTGACGGCGCGCGGCGGAAAAACGGCGGCGCGCGGCGGGGTCTCGCCGGAACCCTCGCCGGCGGCAGCTACCAGGGTCTAAGGGGAACACGGAGCGGATGACGAGGTTCTACGCGGAACGGCGAAGGTGGCGGTGGGTGATGTCGACGACGCGGTCGACAGGAGTGGCGACGCGACCTTGCCGGAGATGAGCGACGCGCCGGCGAGCCAGGGGAAAAAGGTCGTGCGCGTGGTTGGGTTCGAGTATGTGCTACCGGGAGCGTGCGTAAGAGCATGGCGAGGCGTCCAGTGGACTCGGCCGGGCCGGAGGGGACTCACGGCGGCCGGCGGCGAGAGGAAAAGGTGGCGGCCATGGCGGCGCTCGGTGCGGAGGTGTGCGCAAGGGCGAGATGGCTCCTGCGAACGGTTGCGCGAGTGCGCGGAATCGAGGCGGACGTGAATCCGCGAGAAGTTGTTGACGGGACGCTGTAAGGGCGTGGCGCGGACCTCGCCGGAGTTCATGGCGGAGGCAACGCGCGAGGAAGAAAGAAGGGAAGGGATGGTGCTCGCGGTGCTCGGCTAGTGCGCGCGCATGCGCGTGAGGTGCGCGAAGGCATGGTGTAGCTAATGCGCTACTCTAACGGGGTCGAGCGCGGCCAGAGCGAGGCCGGCGACGAGCTCTAGCGGCGGCGATGACCGGAGCTAGAGAAAGAGGTGCGCGCACTGACAAAGGTCGACGAGATCATGCGCAGGAGAAAGAGAAGAGCAAGGGGGTGCTCACCGTGCTCTCAATCAAGTGAGAGAGGGAACGGAAGGGTGCCGGCGACGGAGACGGCGGACGGCGGAGCTAGGGTTCCGATGTTCTTGACCTGCGAACCACGGCTGCGGACGAGGTGAGCACGATGAGATCGAGCGCGGGAAGGAGATGCCAGAAGTGGAAGAAGTTGACGTCGAGACTCACCGGAGAGGAGGGGGGAGCTCACCGGAGTTCTCGCCGGAATTAGAAAGAAAGGGGAAAAGTCGAGTTCGAGCTCGGGAATTGAGTGATGGTGGCGAATGGGAATAGAGATGGAAAGAGGGGGCCTTGGTGTTGCTTTATAGCCGCCAATGGCGGTTCGAGCGAGGCGTTAAGTCGGTTTGCCGGCGAGAAAATATCTCGCCGGACTGGAGCTCGATGGACGCGCGAAGTCGGTTCGCGAGCTTCGATGATCGGCGGTGACGCGCGAGGAGAACTTGAGCAGTGCTCGGGACGCGACGGAGCGAGGGAAGGAGCGACTGTGGCTGACGAATGCGGAGTGGAGTTCGTCGGGCGTCGGGAAAACTTAGGGCGCGCGTTAAGTAAGGGGAAGAGGACGAAGAGACAGGTCAGGGGAGTAGGTGAGTCGCGCGCGAGCTTCACGTGCCAATCCTGGAGCTTGGAGATGACGGAGGCGGTGAGGGAAGCACGCCGGTATGGGCGCGGGCGCGATTTGCGCCGGCGCGCTGGAGGTTGACGACGGGCGTGGGCCCCACCTGGCGGTGACGGGGCGGAAAAAGAAAAAGAGAAACGGGCGCGCGGGCTGGCTCGGGTGAGGCTGGGCCGGGAGCGAGGCGGCCCACGCGGGAGAGAGAAGAGAGAAAGGAGAGAAGGGAGAGTGGGCCGGCCAGGAGAAAAAGGAAGTAGCGCGGCCCGATAAGAGAAATGATTTGATCTTTTGCTGAGGTTTAAATTTGAATGAATTTTGAATTCATTCAAAAGGAAGGATTGAAACCAACACCCAAATAACTCAAGAAAAACACGAAAATGCACATGGTGACTTTTATGCATCGTTTAAAATTCAAAATCTTTTGGTTTTGCTAATAACTAAAGCTAGCAAATTGTTTTTAATTGGAAAATTTTAAAAAGTTCAAATTTTTAGTGATTTTTGACAACGGCCAAAAACGCGGGTCGCTACAGACTGACAGGACTACCTTCTGCCAGCTTGCACGCAAACAAAGTCTTAGAGATGTTATACCTCTCAGACCTCGCTTGGTTCTCAAACATGCCACGGAGCCCTTCAATCATATTGTAGGGATCCACATTCTCATATTGCTTCTGAAGCTCAGAGGTCATTGTGGCTAGCATGAGACAGCTAACATCAAGTGCATCATTTGTATGCTTTTTGTACGTGCGTTTTTCAACGTCCGTAGCATCCTCTGGCAGTTCATCAGGATAGTGATTCTCCAGAACATATTCCTTTTTCTCTTGCTTGAGAACAATTCTCAGATTGCGATACCAATCAATAAAGTTTGTTCCATTCAGTTTTTCTTTATCAAGGATCGAGCGCAAATTAAAACTGGGAGTGCTACTAGCGGAAGGTGCCATGATCTACAACAGAAATATATGCGAAAGTAAGCACTATGTAAATGCAAAAGAACCTTCTATTAAACAATTTAACAAAAGACTATATCCATTATATGCTTGGAACCGTTTCCCTCAAAACGACATATAGTGGTACAAGTTCCATATTTTACTAAGTTCTAGTGAGCTTTGGCATCACGGCTAGAAACCTAGTTATTTAGGTAAGCAACATTTGCTAATCACATCCTTATGTGACACTTGTTTGTTGGGTGGCATCAAATGCTCCGGCGCCAACACTATGCCCCAAAGCCCAAAACCATTTTGACAGCTTTGATAAGTAAACCAACACTATGCATGTGAATGTCCGACATTCACCCTATTTAATCAAGATTGTTGAGGGTACTCTACTTTGGCAGACCTACCACATAACGATCAAGAGTCTAATAGGTGCAGCTATTGGAAGGGCATCAATTTTAATCTTAATTTTATGAGGGATCTATTCTAGCATGAAGATCATATCCATCATATAAAGATACATGAAAGAATAGGATGATAGGAACATCATCACAGGCAATCATATTGTGTGATATAGTATGGCCCTTTTCCACATGGTGATCCCATCTCCATCGTCCCATCATCTTGGCCACCATGCTCGAAGCCTCCAAGAATAAATACTAAGCTACTACATCTAGCAACTAGTAATGAAATTACATGAGGATATCAAGCATCACAAATCGACACGCAGGTCGTTATACAACAATTGGACAGCCCATGGCTGCAATTGAGCATGACACGCAGGCCATGAGAATTACATGCATCACATACACATTATGGGCCATACCAATCACACCATACTCTGCAAAAACAAGTTAGGCGAGACTACCGTGTGATCAAAAAGGGGTGTACAACAATCTATGCGTGTCCGTACGGCGGTGTACAACCTCACAGGATTACACAGATCACATCTATGAAATCGCAATGAAAATCTCATCGGATTGATCATATCAAGCCGATTCTGAGCCATTCACAATGCCTCATATTTTCATTAGGTTTTCATGAGGAGACCGCGGCGCATGCAACTGATCATGTCGACTCTATCCACCCGCGCACGCTGTTAGTCCCGATGGTGATTCCAGCCGGTAGGGACAGGTCGCGCGCGCACCGAGAAAGAGCACGACGGCATCAAGAATACATGGCGCTATCAACTCATAACCTTGTGAGAAACCCCTAGGACCGATTGATCTAATCAACCCGTACACATCATCAACATGAACTAGAACAAAGTGTAATAGATCACATCTACTACAATAGCATATCACTATATGCGCATGATCCAGATCAACAACTACGCAAGGTCGGCTCTGATGCCACTGTTGGGGAACGGGGAGTGCTACGCTAGCATAAAACAATTTTATCTACCGCGTTCATCCAGGAATACCTAGCGAGAAGAGGATCATGGATCATTACCACTAGACGCGCAGGCGGAGCGGAAGCGTTGTTGGAGCAGCTCGGTCCAACGGAGTCGCGCGTCGATGTAGAGGAAGTAGACGATCGTAGCTGCCTCCTTGTCCAGCGATCAGCCCCACGTTGGCGCCTTTCCTTGCGGTATCCACACGTACGAGGATGGAACGCCGCACGCCGGTGTGCTAGCACCGGCGACGCGGCTAGGTTATGTGGGAGGGAGAGGAGCGGCGGCGGTTAGGGTTGTGGCAACCTTTCTAGCGCCCTTAGCCCCGTCTCTACTTATATAGACCCCGCTAATAGGCTTCCACGTTGTAGGCCCATTAGGTTTCTAGTCCCTCGCGGATCAATATCCGTATATAGCCCACATATGGATCCAATCCATATTGTCTCTTGGGCACATATAACCAACAGATAGTTCATTGGTGGTCATCAAAGGAAAACAGCTTGAATTCACTAGAGGAATCATTTACATGGTAAATTTGGACCTGTCATGCAACATTTTGACAGGACCTATTCCCGAAGAAATTGGTAAGCTTCGTGCTTTGAAGAGCCTGAATCTATCATGGAATCATTTAAACGGCACGATCCCTAATAGTACTGGTGATATCCATTCAGCAGAGTCACTTGACCTGTCACATAATGAATTTGGTGGAGAGATCCCAGCAAACTTATCTAACCTGTTATCGTTAAGTCATTTGAACTTGTCCTATAATATCTGACAGGTAGGATACCATCCGGGAATCAACTGCAAACACTCGATGACCAAGCATCCATTTATATTGGCAATCCCGGTCTGTGCGGTCCTCCTCTGTCCAAAAATTGCTCACAAACTGGTTTGCCTCCAGCTTCTCCAGAAGGCAACGAAGAAGGAGACGATGCGGTTTTCTTTTTCCTAGCCATGGGTTCCGGATATGTGATGGGTCTCTGGATAATCTTCTGTCTCTTCTTATTCATGAAGAAATGGAGAGCTGTTTGCTTCTTGTTCTCTGACCGGTTGTATGATTGGTTTTATGTGCAAGTTGCTCTGGGCTGGGCATTATTGACAAAGAGAAAACAGTAGCAGCTTGAGATCTGAAGTACCTGTGAAGATTTTCATGTATCGGCATTATTGTAAGTTTAATTTGTTTTCACCCATAAAACCAATTATTTTAATAGTTGTTTTATTTGTCTGGATCACTTTTATCAAAATGGCACGAAACTTAAAACGCCTTAATTATTTTATTTTATTAACAATTGGAACAAGTCCATTCTACTCCCAGAACAATTCATTTTATCCGTTTAACTCCCTAAACAAAATGATTGCTCACTACTTTCCAAACAATTTCGTTCAGTGCAATAGACACCATACTGAAGTTTTCTTTTTTGTTTCTCGGCTGTCCTGTCCAGTACAGCCGAGAGCAGCTCTCTTCGGCAAGTGTTCGGTTATTCTTCATTTCGCTTAGAAACAGGCGAATGCCAGGCCCCAGCTCTCTATCCTGTTTTGCGCCACACGCATCGTTGGTCGCCTGGTTTTGGTCTCCTTTGGCCGCGAATCAGAGGAATATCTGTAGAGAACATTGCAGGCCTAGAAACGAGGCCGTGCTGCATTGCGATTGCCTTCTATCGCTGGCTTTGGGAAACGGTGGCATTGGCGTGGCGTCACTGGATCCAAAAAGATCGGTGCTTTGGTGTCGTGGAGTCTCTCAACATGTCACACAATGATCTGACGGTGAAATTCCCACCACCTTATCAAGCTCTCAGATCTCTAAGCCACTTGAACCTTTCATACAACATGCCAGGACACATACCATTTGGAAATCAACTTCAAATGCTCGATGAGCAGACGTCTATTTTTCTTGGCAACCCAAGCCTTTGTGGTCGTCCCCTCACAAAACAAGGGCCCTGAAACAAGGTCGATCCCGCTTCTCCGGATGACCAAGAAGGTACTGGATACGTAAGTGGCCTCTGGATCGTGTTAAGCAACTTTTTGTTGAAGGCAAATTGGAGAGACGCTTGGTTCGCATTTTACGACAGATTGTATGACTGGGTTTATGTGCAAGTGGCTGTTGGCTGGGCTGCACTGAAAAGGAAAATTGGTGGTGGTAGCTATGTAACGCCCCAAATAGAGTTAACTAGCCTAATTTTCACTTTGGGCCTGTTTTATGGGCAAAGTGGAAATGTAAACTAGGCTTAATTAGAGTCTAAGATGGAGAAGTTAACCCCTAACCCACGTCCTGCTCCTAGCACGGATTTTCGGTGGATCCTATATGTAGGGCGGGCTATGGTTAAGCTTTGATAGAACAGTGTTTGAGATTCGTGCAACGACTCATATTCGCGCAGGTGGAAAAGGAAGGGCTGAGGTGCAGCCACGTGTCAGTTTTTGGTTGGTACGAGTAGAAGGAGGAGGAAAAAGAAACGGTTTTCAAACTTTAAACGCATTTTTCTCTCAAACCGTAAGTCCGTTTTCGAATCCGTTTGAACCATCGTGTTGTTTAGAATTAATGCTACAAAATGAGATCCAATATGAATTTTTTGATTTTTTTTGAATTTCGAATTTTTTATCAACATTTTGAACGTACGAAATCAACATTTTATTTGCACTGTGTCAACATTTTCTATATACTATGTCAATATTTTCGGTAAAATGTTGACCGATTTCTTAAAATGTTGAAATAGATCTACAAAAATGTTGACTCTTCTGTTTTAAAATATTGACGCTCTGGTTTGGGCTGGGCTGCTCAGATTTGATGGGCTATTAAGCTGATCTATTCTATGTTAACCATAGTACGTCCTCCATATAGGAGGCCCCCGGATTTTCCTATACGTAGACGTATGATGGGAGTCATATGTAGATTGATGTTTGAGATTCGTGCAACTTCAATCGGAGGGCCCTGATTCATCTTCTTCCCCTACCCGTCGCTCCTCGCCCCTGCTTCCCATAGCGCCGCGCCCCGCTGCCCCCTGCCGCGCCCAGCTGCTCGCCACCGCGCCCTGCTCCCCACCGTGCCGTCGTGCTGCCGCGCCGCGCTCCCTGTTCCCCGCTGTGCAGCCGCCCTGCCCCGTGCTTGCCGCCGCTCCGCCGATGCGCCCTTGCTCGCCGTCGCGCGCCGCCACTCCTGCTTCCTTGCGTGCCGCCGCTGGTGATGCCGTCGCGCCCCATCCCTACTCTCTGCCTGTTGTCACCACTGCCACGCTCCCTGCTCCTCGCGTGCCGCCGCGCGGACCGAAGGGGTCGTGGGCTGATTTCAAACAGGCCGTGGGCCGATCTACATCTTGCTATACTTAGATCGTCTCTCTAGCAGACGTCATTCTCCCATCGACAGTTCTCTATTCGGAGAAAACAGGACAGCCGTCGCCTCACCATCATCTTCCCTAGGGCGCGGCGATCGCTGCTGCTGTAGACTTCCTTGCAAGCCACGGTAAGCCAAAACGGATCACTGCTCGTGTCCTCCATCTTGTCTCCCATTTTTCGTTGGTCCTTGATTCCCTGGTGCTCGGTAGGAAGGAGAAGGGAAGCATGCTGCGCATCGACTAGAGAGTAAACGACAGATCAAGGGAGTGGTGGTGGCTGTAGGAGAGAGAAATTCATCGACGACCTCATATTTGTGTTAGGTACTGGGTCTAAGACTATCCCTTGTTTTCCCCACGCGTTAGTTCAACTGCTGCAATTTCACAATCTGCACAGTACCTGTTAATCATGTTTTTTCGCCATCTTAAGGTTCTAACCTGTAAATCTTGTGAACAAGAAAGTTGTAGAGCGTTTCAATACCTTTCTGTAGAGTGCTTAAACACCTTGTTTGGTTCAGTAAAACCGGAGATACGATTTTCTGAATATCACTGTTAGCAGTACAACCTGTAGACTGAATGACTGTTTTTGTGCGTCAGATTGACGTATCTTACTGTCAGAATTAATTTTTGAGTTGAATATCAATCTTGTAGAAAATTTTCTGTACATGCTCTTAGTGTGATCATTATCCTTTTATCTATTGTATAATAATAGTTATGAAAATTTTAAGACAACTGTTTTGTGGAGACAATTTTCAACGTTATTGGTCTGTTTTGGGTTTTCTTTGCGAACGACCATAGGAACCCTTTACTTTCTGTTGATGCGTGATAATGTGGTTTTAAATATGTGATTACTACTGTTAGATCATGTGGTAGTGCTTTCAACTCTTGATTTGGCGAGTTCTCTTTATCGTCTTCGGTTAAGAAGCAAGTAACATAGGGTTGTGGCAATATCGCTATGTCTATATGCATGTTTTGCATCTCTTCTGAATAAAATGGAAAGACAACCGAAATACTATAAATTTTTCCTCATTGCTTGCTGAACCATTGATGATTATTTATTTGAGTTTATTCATTGGTGCATGATGAACGATTGTCGAACTCAATATGCCGTATGCTTGACATTTGGATCAGTTTTATCTATGATGTTGATAATACTTGATGAATTATTATATTTTGAACTGGTTGCGATCAGTGGTATCATGCATACTTATCATTCATATGCATTATTTCATATGGAGATTAAAGGCCTGTCATCGCCATCGCACCATGACTAGTATCGGTACATGGAGTTGCAAGAGATTGGCATCGTCTAAGATAAAACTCTCAATTGGAGTTGCATCATGGCATGCATTCATTCTTATTAAACCAGAAGATGTTGAATTATCATGGAGTTTGATGTCCTTTATTTGGAGAATTTTGGATGATTGATTCATATCTTATTAATTAATTGAAGGTGTACCTTTATCTGTTTTATTGCTTCTTATGTTGGCTGTTTGATGTTCATTCATTTTAAAGCTAATAACCAACTATATGTGAGATATGTATGTATTCATAGTCGTTGCTTGCAGAGTTTATCTCACTCCTTTCATCTTTTCAGATGCTAAATGAATAAAGCGAGCATGTTGGGCATGGGGAGTGGCTGAATTGCACATGCACGCATGTTTTGGTATTCGATCTGTAGTTTTTCTTATGTTTAAAGCTTTTGAGTTTTGTAATAATGCTTGAAACCTTTGGAGCTTGATCACTTTGTAAGAAGTTGCAACGGATTTCTTCTCAGTAGAGTTTTTGATGATGGCTTTCATATTGTTCTTTTAACCTTGTTTCTATGATCTATGCTTAGCTTTTTTTTAGCAGGGTGTTACAAGCTGAGATCAGCAACAGGTGGCTTTTGTTTCTTTCCTGTATAATCTGGGGATTTAAGCACGTATCAACATTGAATAATGTAGTACTATGCTATTCATAATTTTGTAAATGGCCAGAGATTGGTATTGTATCTCCAATGGCATGTTTCAATCTTGATTCAGTCGATAAAGATATATAGAAGGTTGTGTTCAGTCCTTTCTATTGTCATTGGGGGCAATGCTAGAGAAGTTCTAATCTCAGTTACGAACAAACACCAGCAGAGCAGCGGGCGGGGTACCTGGACAAGCAAAGAGGGTCCGCGTGGAGATTTTTAGGGACAGCTCGGTGCGGCTCCAGAAGTATCCCATTTCTCCTCATGCAGTGTTGGAGCACACGAGTGGCTTCGATGGACGGTGATCGAGGACCGGTCGATCCGACGGTACGCAGAGCCCCGTTGGCAAGTGACAAGATCCGGCGCGCTGCATCCGCCTGCAGCCTGCCACGAGCTCATCACTCAGAGTGGTGAGGTGGCGACCCGGCCGGATCGACGCGACTGCTTTCCGTCCGTCTCGAACCTACAACCACGACTCCTTTGCATCGACTCATTACTCAGAGCGAACGAACAAATCGATCGGTTCCTCCAAACAAGACAGAGTCGGAGGAAAACAAACCCCGTGTCTTCCGAAAATCTGAGATCGACGTGATCGGTTCTTGCATCGTTCTTGTAACGAGGAGTGAATTAGTGGTTTGTTCTACTACTGAGCTAGTAGTCTAGTACTGAAAAATGCAGCTGTATGTTTTCTTGTTCCCTCCATCGCTGTTGCAGGACTGAAGGTAATAGCGATTGCGTCGTGTACTGTCGATCGGCAGAGATCGTTCATGCAGTTAGGCCTTGCTTTACGTCACATCTTTGTGACGCACGGCAGGCACCAGCAGCACGATCATTCGAGTGCTCCGTCTTCCATGGCTTCGCCATAAGATATACCTGGGCGCAGCGAGTGGCGTCCGGCGGAGGCAGTAGTGGCACGAGCACGACTAGGGCGCATGGTGAATGGGTTAGGTTGCCCCCATGCTCTGCTTCTTTATCATATCTGCGCATTTTTGTCCTGGTCGGTTGGAATTTCACGTCCTCCGAGCAAATTCGTCAATGGTCACTTGGCCTCTGATCTTAAAAGGTAAATGGACCGTAGACTACGGACTTGACTCCAGCACAGTGCACTGTAAATTGTGAAGGTGGAGTAGTATAAATAGCCACAGGGCAGGTAGAATTCATGTGCACACGCTTCACAGTTGGCGACTGGCACAGAAAACAGCGCAAAATGGCCGTGCTAAATATCCTAGTATGGTTTTCGATCCTAACAACATGGTGCCTCCCTTCCCTCCCAGCACAATCCATCACATCAGAGCCAGCGCCTGTAGTTGCTCCAAGCAACAGAAGCAGGTGCCGCTGCATCCCCCGGGAGCGGGATGCCCTTCTTGTCTTCAGGGCCGGCCTCAGCGATCCAAGCGGCAACTACCTGTCGTCATGGCAAGGTGAAGACTGCTGCCAATGGTTGGGCATCCGCTGCAGCAACCGCACCGGCCACGTCGTCGAGCTGGAGCTCCACGGCTTGAAGGATGTCAATTCAAGCTTCGCACTCCAGGAAGGTCAGACAACCTCATCCTTGCTGGGTTTACGGCACTTGAGGAGCCTAGATCTTCGCGAGAACAACTTCAATGAAGCACCCATCCCCCAAAACATTGGCGGACTCAAGAACCTGAGGTACCTCTACCTCTCCAATTCAAACTTCAGCGGGCAGGTGCCTCCCCAGCTTGGTAACCTCTCCAAATTGCTATGCCTTGATATGACCAACATAGCTGGTCGTTTACATATTGTTCACTCGACCGATCTTGCATGGCTGTCACGCCTCACAAAGTTACAGTACCTAGACCTGAGCACTGTGGACCTTAGTAAAGCTATTGGTTGGCTTCATGTTGTCAACAAGCTTCCTTCGCTTGTTACACTTAATCTAGCCAAGTGTGGGCTCCAGAATTCAATTCCACCACCAGTGCATGCTAATCTTACCTCACTTGAGCACCTTGATCTCTATAGGAACCAATTTATTTTCTCTTCACTTGGAGCCAAGAACTTACTTTGGGACCTACCCAGTCTCCTTCACCTTGATATGGGGCGATGTGGCCTCCAAGGATCAATTCCTGAGCAGTTGGGAAACTTAACATCGATTATGAATCTGTATCTTTACGAAAATAACTTAAGTGGGAGCTTGCCGGTTCAGTTGGGACACCTTAGCAATTTGACGACTCTTCAACTCGACAGTAACAGCCTTTCAGGGGAGTTACCATTGTGGATAGGAGCACTCACTAAGTTGACAGAACTAAATCTTGGTCATAACAATCTTCATGGCACAATCACAGAATCCCACTTAGGAGCACTGGTTAATCTGAGTGATCTATACTTAAATGACAACTCGTTAGCCATTGTGTTCCAACATAACTGGGTTCCTCGATTTAAACTCAGTACTGCTGCATTGAAGTCTTGCAAGCTAGGGCCTAAATTTCCAGACTGGTTAAGGTCACAGAATAGTATATATATTCTTGACATATCGAATACAGGAATAGCTGCTCCAATACCCCAGTGGTTTTGGATAACATTTTCTCAGACACCACATTTGGTTTTGTCAAGAAATCAAATCAGTGGCACGCTATTATCAACAATGTTTAGGAAAATAGAGGCAGAAACTATGGACTTCAGTGATAATCTTTTGGTAGGTTCCTTGCCAAAGCTTCCAAGGAAACTAAAATCCTTGGACCTCTCCAAAAACAATCTATCAGGGTCTCTGCCGTCAGATTTTGGAGCTCCATCATTAACAATGCTTGCCCTTTTCAAAAATTCTATCTCTGGTAGAATTCCTTACTACTTTTGTCATTTGGAAATGTTAGGTTTTCTGGACTTGTCTAGAAACCAACTACATGGGACAATTCCCAACTGCGAGAAAAGGTCATCAAATATATTCATGTTGAACTTGAACACCAACAATCTGTCCGGAGAGTTCCCAACATTTCTTAGCAAATGTCAAGACCTGATTTTTCTTGACCTATCCTATAATCAGTTTTCTGGGATGTTACCCCCATGGATAGGGGATAAATTACCCTCATTGGCATTTTTAAGTTTGCGCTCAAATTTGTTTTTTGGCCACATTCCTCAACAACTGGCCAATATGAAAGAGCTCCAGTTTTTGGACTTGGCAAGCAACAATATGTCTGGGACAATACCACAATCACTTGTCAACTTGATAGCCATGGTTGTTGCTCCTCAAGACGATAACAAGCTTTCAGACATTGCCAATTATGGCGAGAGCTTTAATGAAGAAGATGTGGTTTATTACACTGATAGTTCATCTGCGGTCACGAAAGGGCAGCTGCTTGAATTCACTAGTGGAATCATGTACATGGTAAGTTTGGACCTGTCATGCAACACTTTCACAGGATCTATTCCTGAAGAAATTGGTAAGCTTGCTGCTTTGAAGAACTTGAATCTATCATGGAATCATCTAGACAAGACAATCCCTGACAATATTGGTGATATACATTCACTGGAGTCACTTGACCTGTCACATAATGAATTTGGCGGAGAAATCCCAGCAAACCTATCGAATTTGTTATCGTTGAGTCACTTGAACTTGTCGCATAATAATCTGACAGGTAGGATACCATCAGGGAATCAACTGCAAACGCTCGATGACCAAGCATCCATTTATATTGGCAATCCCGGTCTCTGCGGTCCTCCTGTGTCCAAAAATTGTTCAGAAACTGATTTAACTCCAGGTGCTTCAGAAGGGAACAGAGATGAAGGCGATACTGTTTCCTTTTTCCTTGCTCTGAGTTCTGGATATGTGATGGGTCTCTGGACAATCTTATGTCTCTTCTTATTCAAGAAGAATTGGAGAATCATTTGCTTCTTGTTCTCTGACCGCTTGTATGATTGGGTTTGTGTCCGAGTGGGCTCTGGGATGGAATTTATTGATAAGAGAAAATATAGAAGCAGCTCATGAGATCTGAAATCTGAATTACCTGTAAAAAAATTTATGCATCATGGATTTTATTTGTTTTCAGCTAAGCCTTATAGTTTATGTATCACAAAAGTGTGAAGACCCTACTATTTTATTTTATTTTATTGAGGGAAGTACAATGACGACCCCACTATTAGCAGACTATATTAGCAATAATTATGAACCTCTAGATTAACAACGTGATAATGCATGTAAATGGGCTAATTAGTTCAGTATCCCAGTGAGTATAAGTTGAGATAGGAGATGGTACTAAGACACCAATCTGTGCATTTGTTCTGATTTTATAGTTAACATTCAAAGTACACTGATTCATAATGCAAGAAGAAAACATATTGATGTAATTATTTGCAAATTAGGATATCAAATTGGCCGGAACACACGAGTCATCTAGTTTCAGTTTATACAATCTACAACGAATAGGCCTTAACATTTTTTTCTCACCAAAAAACGCAAGAGAACTGCGCCTCATTATATCAAGAAGAAACGTGACAAGAGCCCATTACAACACACCACAGACCCCCCAAATTGATGCTAGATTACATTCGCGCATGTGAAAAAAAACACAACCGACCAGCACTACAACTGTAACAGCCCAAATTTCAAATCAAAAATAAAATGGAATAAAAATCACTTCGATTTTGAATTTTGTTTATTTCTTTCCTCCTCATCAAATTTTAGAAATAAAACTAACAAAAGTAATTCAAACTTAGTTGAATCTGAAATTTTCAAAATATAAAATCTATGCTCAAGTGTTTGTTTCATTTAAAGTTCACTAAATATTTGAACCATTTTGAATTTTACAACAAATTAAAATGAATATATTTCAAGCTTGGCAGATACACTTCGAATTTCAAAATTTGGAAATTAAATCTTGCATAAAGTTCACCATATGCATTTTTGGACCTTCATTTGTTTTATCGAGAGTTTTCTCAATTTATTGTTTCCCTCAAATTTGAAATCCCATTCAAATTTGACCAAATCGAAATTCCAGTAAAAAGAAAGGTCTTTTCCTTTTCCCTAAAACTCTGGGCCGAAACCCCTCTATCCTCCCCAGCCGGCCCACACCTCTTTTTCTTCTTTTCTCCTTCTCCTTTCCGCGCTGGGCCGCGCCCCTCTCCCTCGGCCCATCAGCACCGCCAGCCCAGCCCAGCTGAGTCATCCCCTACCTCCAGCTCATGCCGCCCTCTCACCCGAACACGTCCGCCGCCGCCGCCGACGTGCCGTCGCCCTCCAGCTCAGCTGCCACCTCGGACCTCGCCCCGTCCCTTTCTCCGGCGCTGTAGCCACTCCTCCTTGACGTCACCAAGTCACAGTGTTGCGGGCGTCGCGATTTTGGACGAAGTCGCCGCCGCCATCTTTGACCTCGCCGCGAAATATCTCGCCGTGGATAAGGTCGCACCGCATTCGCTGACCGGAGTAGCTTCGCGGCGACGACACCTCCTCCCTCCATCTATAAAGGGCCGCCTCCCTCTCTTCATCGCGACCCTTCTTCCCCAAACCCTAACTCTCTCTCTCTTCTCCATCGCCGGGCGCCGTCGATCTCCGCCGTCCGGCCGTCCCCGACCAAATCGAGCCGCCGGTAAGCTTCCCCGTGACCTCCTCTCCCTTTCCCCGCTCACCTTTTTCTCCTCCCCGCACCGAGTCGCTCCCCTACCTAACCGCCATGGCCGCCGCCGTTCAACCCCGTCGATGACCGCCTTTCTGGCAGCCTCCGGCCTCCCCAAGGTGCACCACCTCCCTCGCGCGCCCGCGCTTCTCCCCGGCATGTCCATCTCGCGCAACCGCGCGCGTGCGCATCTTTCCCTCGCGCGCCGCCGTCGCGCTCCCCTCCGGCGACGCCGCGGCGCCGCACCCGCTCTTGCCGACGACGACGCGCTCGTGCCTATGCTCCGCCGTCGTGCGCTGATCCTCGGCACCATGTCCTCGTCGACCTTCCGCCAGCCTTCCCGCCGGCAGTGAGCTTTCCGGCGAGCTCCGGCCAAGGCGCGCCGCTTGGTCCACCGTGGACCGGTGGACCACGGTCCCCCAGCCGATCCACGACCCCCGTGAACCCAGTCCACACCTTTTTCATTAGGAAATAATTCCAAAATCCCAGAAAATCCCGGCCCTGTGCAATTTGCAGATAGGCCCCTGAGCTTTATTTTAATTATGCTTAGGTCCTACCTTTTTACAGAAACACCCCTATACTTTTCTATAATTACCTTTTTGTCCCTGTCTTGTTACATCAAGGCCCCTCAACTTTTCCATAATTACAGCAAGGTCCCTTAAACTTTTCTGTTCTTACATTTGGGTCCTTAGAATCTTTTCTGTAATTACAAACAAACCCCTAAAGTCTTTAAACGCTTATATCTTTTCCACCCAAGCTCCGTTTTGGACGATTCTCGCGCTCACGCGTTCGTAGAAACGTGTAGTACCTTTTGGTACTGACCTTGGAGCTCCACACCACATCCGCAAGCCATCAATACCCCATGTTTTTCCCCTCGTCCGATAAATCCTATCTCGACGAATCATTCTTCGCTGATCTCGCATAGCGCAACTGTTCTTTCACCTGTTAGTGTTGAACCTAACCCCTCTGGTTGAACCATTCCACCTCTTCTCGTCGTGCCGTCCCACCTCAAGTATAGTAACCTCTTTTCATCACGACCTAGCTTTAACCCTAGCCTAGCACAGTTATCGCTTAATCAAACCTAATCCTATATTGTCCTCGCCATTTATCTAGTTTATTGATTTATCCACCTCTTTTATTCGATGTCAGTTATTTGAGAATTTTATTGGTATTTCATTCGCTGTTATTTGAGGCTATTCCTGTGTTATTAGTGCATGTCATGACTGGATCATATAGCTAACCTTGCACCACCATGCATTAAATCTTTTGCATTTGCATATCCTCTCCTCAAATCACTCATGTTCTTTAATAGAAATAACTTAAGAGTTTATATAATAGATATGCACGCAATCACCGTCATTAAAGCATATGCATCTCATCATCCTTACCATAAGGTTGCACCCTTGCTTCCTTTAAGAGAAAGTAGGTAATTAATAGCTTGTCTAGGTGAATATGGTCCTTAGAAAGCCATGAATATAACTTATAATAAATAATCTTTCATAAACAAATATGCATTGCATAATCATAGCCGTTCCTCTTGGAGTTTTATCGATTCTTTTGGAGTTAATTGGATCTTGTTGGTTCTTTTTGATCTTTATTTCTTTTGCGGTAGTTATTTATACGTTATTTTTTTTCTATGCGCTAGCTTACGCGAGATTCGAGGAAGAGCCTGAAGAATTCAAGGAAGATCTAGAAGATCCAAGCTTCGAGGATGAGTTGAAGGGTCGAAGCCCGAGGACGAGTCAGAAGATACAAGCTTAAAAGGAGGACTCGAAGACATCAACTTCGACAGAAGATCTGAGGACCAAGAATCAGAAAATTAGGATAGCATTTCCAGGCAAGCTCTACTTCTCCTTGATCATGATTGAACCTACTGTTTTCGCAATGCACCTATATGGCCTATTCTCGTACTATGTATTACTTGTTATTTTACTACTTGTGTAGCTATGGTCCTACTTGCTCATTGATATTGATGTCTGTTACTTAGGCATTAATATCAGAATCCTTGTTTACCCTTGTTCACCTGTCACCTTGATAACCTTAGGATAGTTCCATCATTTCTATGATGGCACGTTCACCTTGCTACTAGATTGCTTAGGACCCCTCGCAATGTTCTACATTGCCACACCTTACTCACTTACATACTTTTACAAATGCGTGAAATGAGTTTGGTGGTGTGCGTGATATATGGGATTGGGAGTAGCACAACCGTGTTAGGTGATGATGATGGAGACGGTGATGGGATGGTTGGATTGCGGGCAAGGCCATTAGTAAGTGATTGATGGCGTGATGGATTGTGTAATAGTCCCCTAGTGTGGGAGACATGGCGCTTGCCCGGCCACATAAGGACCGGTTCATTCAACCTTTAACAAGATGATTCTCGTACTACCACGGAACCTGTATGGGAAGGACTCACCCTACCTTCTTGGTGCCTACCACTTTGATCCACCTGGAGGGCAGTAGCGCAAACGAGCAACCAGGAGAAGACTCCGGAGTTTGTAGTGCTTAGGAGCTCCGGCCCGAGATCCCCACATTAAATGTGCTGTGGTTCCACATGATGACCATTGTAGTCACATGAAAAGCCCCTGGGTTGGTTCGTAGGTGGCATTGTGTGTGGTACTCGGAGAAGATGGATTGAGCATTATGTTACTCTCCGTACAAGAGTGCATAGCCCGTGGGAAAAGATGTACAACCTCTGCAGAGTGTAAAATTCATCCGGATGGACGTTGTCACGGCATATGACGTATCTTTGTTGGGCTCGATATGATTAGCCTCCTCTCATTTCTTGAAGTGTGAGTGAGCAGTAGTCTGCTCGTGTTTTGGAAGTGATGGGAAATGCGCCGGGTCGGTATGATCATTGAGGTCAGAAGGCCCACTAAAACTTGGGAACTGGCGGGAATGCCTCATACTCCCCCAGGGCCAACCAACTAAAATATTGACAGTACTTCTCTGTTTTATCTAAGAATTCCTTCACTTGCTTTAGTGAACCTTGCATAAAATCTGCTTGTTGCAAATAAACCATGCAGCCTATTCCTTGCTAAGACCAAATATGCATGTATATATATACCCTTGTGTAGTGTAGGGCTTGCTGAGTACCTTATGTACTCACGTGTTTGCAATCGTTGGTTTAGTAGGTGAAGACTTCGTAGATGACGACGACGATTGGGTTTTCGATTCTGCTTCTCAAGTTTGCTTGTGGCGTTGGGCCATGGTTTCCGCTGTCTGCTTCACCTCTAGTGGGTCGGATGGACTTGGATAGTTTTGAATCCTTGTCGTACCGCCACTAAGGGTCTTATATCAGGTATCTTACTTATTTATTTATTCGAAGTATGCTTTAGATTATCATATCTGTGTTTTTGTGCGTATCAGCTACTGATCCAGGGACTGATACAGGATGCACAGTAGATTCCAGAAATGGGGTCTGACAGATTGGTATCAGAGCATTACTTGACCGTAGAACGAAAACCTAAGATTTGTTGCGTTCGAAAATGACTATTTTCAAAACTAGTTACAAAATCCTCCATAGCACCTCTTCCCCATCTTTTCAAAAAATCTCTTGTTCCTCTTCCGACCAACCGCAGAAGTCCCTTCTCAACTCGACATGTCGGCACAGGAAAATTTCAACCTAGGAGACAACCAGGACTACGTGACTATAGAAGTAGAGAAGAGATCATACCAAGTTTACTGCAAACCGGATATGGATCCTATACAAAAGGGAAATGTCAATGCTACTAGGGACACCAAAAAGACTTGCTGCCGATGTCACAACTCCGGACATAAGTCGTTGGTTGCCCCTTCTATGAACCCATCAATGAAGCAAGAGCTGTAGAGACCAACATGAAGAATGAAGTATCTCAAGCCTCTGCACCATCTACAAAGAATCAATTTGCATTAAAGGGAAAGCATCAAGAGCAAGAAGTTTGGAATAACAAGGATGACACATCACAGATGTCACATTCTATCATCGCAAGTGTACTTGGAAAGGTTGGACAATTTGGAAGGAGCACGGATGGATCAAGAAAACGATAAAAGTTACAAGATTCAGCCATGAGAAACAAAAGGACAAAAGTGGAAATCCCCAGAAGCAGGAATGTAAATTTGAGATCCCAACCCTAGATGAACGCAATGACCATGGTTACATGTGCATGGATAACCTTAAGCATCAAGTCAACGAAGCGCCTCCAAATGCAGTAACGTGAGCAATAGTTTTCCTTTACACGACTAAGTCATATGACCCTCTCGATTCTTTTGGTCAACGGACTATTAGTCGAGTTCTGAGGACAATCAAAGATCGATAGTTGACATACCGTAAGCCTTAAAGCTTCGTCTTCAGTACGCTCACACATGAGACCACAACAAATAAATCACGTTGTTTGTGTGATTTGATGATTTTGTTGATTTTGCTTCTTCATTCTTCTATGATTGTGTGCTTTTAATCGAACTAAATGGAATAATAACAATACCAACAGTAAAATAACTAGGATAGCAGCTTAACAACAGCTTAAGACCAAAATTCTTTTCCCTAACCACTGCCTAAATCCCTGCGGGTGAAACCAGGATGCCGCCAAAGAAGTCCGCCCAAGTTCAGACTTGTCAAGAGCACAACTCAGAAGCAGCAGAAGATCGTGACCCTACAGGACAAACTACAAAAGGTGGAACCAACAAAAGAAAGAAGCCAATCACTCAACAACGTCATAAAGCAAGCAAAAGAAGATTCTCCGTTTCCAATAGCCTAGAAGCTGAGACGGGTCACAACGACGAGGAAGAAAACAACCAAGAGACTGAAGGTAACAACAACCAAGGTAGTAACGAGACTCCTGAAGCACCAGCGGTCAACCTCGCAGAAGTAATGGCCATGCAAACCCAACTGTTGCAAGTTCTTTCACAAGAACAACAGAACAAACATGGAATCAACTCTAGGATAGTAGAATTTATGAAACTCAGGCCACCTGTCTACGACAACACAGATGATGACCCATTGGCAGCTGACGACTGGCTCAGGGACATTGATAGGAAGCTCAATGTTGTCAATGCTAATGATCATGAAAAGGTAATGTTCGCATCACATCAACTAATCGGAGCAGCTACTGAATGGTGGGATAATTTCCTTGAAGCAAAAGCAGAACCAGACAGCATCAGCTGGGAAGAATTTCAGCATGCATTCCGTGACTATCATATCCCTGAAGGAATTATGGAAATGAAAGCGGATGAATTTCGTTCCCTGAAACAAGGTGCTATGACAGTACAGGAGTATACTCGCAAGTTCATGAAGCTTTCTCGCTATGCTCCAGAAGAGGTATCGACTGATAAGAAAAAGCAAAATTGCTTTCGGAAAGGACTTAACCATAGACTGAATGTTCAGCTGGTCACCCATGTTTACCCAGATTTCAATACTCTGATGAACCGAACCATATTACTTGAAGATGCTTGGTCAAAATGGGAAAACGACAAAGAACAAGAAATCGTTGAGGAAAAAGAACAAAATATTGTTATGGATGAAGAGCGGAATGTCAATGTGCCCCGGGATAAACAGAAAGAAGAATCTCAGAAACTGAAAAGATATCATCGCAGGAGACGAAGATATCAGAAAGCAAGACAGAAGAAGCTCCTCAGATCCTCGGCTCAATGTAAAAACCCGGCTACCTACCCTCAGAATGACGGAGAGCAACAAGAAGGATATGTTGGCAAGACCCCACGAGGACATCGGAAATGTTATTTGTGCAAGCAGAAAGGACACTACATAGCAGACTGTCCTCAAGCCGACCAATACAGCATTGGCACTCATACCAATTCAACCGAAGCTCCCCACCTCAATGACCTTTGAAGATGATCACAAGATACCACAAATCTCTATCTGGAAGGAGTAAGTCACTGGAATAGTAGTAGAATCTGTGCTTGTCACGTTCGTACTCGGAAACCCTAAATGTTTGTAGTGAACCACTATGTAAACAGGTTTATGGAATAAGATATGATGAAATGACGATGTTTAATATCCATTCAGTGATTGTGATATATGCGACAATACTTGGGTAACCCTTCTCTTTTGGATACAAAGATGTTAAGATGAAATTCTCTAAGATAATGCATTTTAAGTGGGGTAGTCCACCCACTATCTTGGAATCTCCTACCTGATGGATTGGAAGTGCCACCAAGTTCCATAAGTGAGAACACGATAGGATTGGACAATCGAAAACATGATATAGATGGTTTTGTTCATCCCTATGTTTTCTAAAGAGAATCATGACTCAGAAAAGAACAGACTTCAAGCTACGCCAATGGAGAAGACTATACCTCCAAAGCTGGATAAGAGTCTTAGAACACCGACCTTTGAGGATAATTTGGAAATAAAGGCATTTGGAAAGGCCGCCCATGGAATAATGAGAAAAGTCTAAATCCTTTGGATAAGAAAAGCATAGCACAATGTAATGTTATCTTTGGTACCCCGAGTTAAATCCTTTTAAGTGGGGTAGGATCCCCATACCATCTTGAAGAAAAGACCCCCGCTACATCAATCTGCACAACCAAAGATCGCAAAGGTAGAGAGAATCTACTATCAAGGCTCGCAAAATCAAGAAGCCTCCGACAAATTTTGAATGTTACCACCGTCGAGCGAGAAGACGCAAGACAAGTGCTACACCATCCAGAAGATCGTTCGAATCTCGAGGACGAGATTCCTTTTAAGTGGGGTAGATCTGTAACAGCCTAAATTTCAAATCAAAAATAAAATGGAATAAAAATCACTTCGATTTTGAATTTTGTTTATTTCTTTCCTCCTCATCAAATTTTAGAAATAAAACTAACAAAAGTAATTCAAACTTAGTTGAATCTGAAATTTTCAAAATATAAAATCTATGCTCAAGTGTTTGTTTCATTTAAAGTTCACTAAATATTTGAACCATTTTGAATTTTACAACAAATTAAAATGAATATATTTCAAGCTTGGCAGATACACTTTGAATTTCAAAATTTGGAAATTAAATCTTGCATAAAGTTCACCATATGCATTTTTGGACCTTCATTTGTTTTATCGAGAGTTTTCTCAATTTATTGTTTCCCTCAAATTTGAAATCCCATTCAAATTTGACCAAATCGAAATTCCAGTAAAAAGAAAGGTCTTTTCCTTTTCCCTAAAACTCTGGGCCGAAACCCCTCTATCCTCCCCAGCCGGCCCACACCTCTTTTTCTTCTTTTCTCCTTCTCCTTTCCGCGCTGGGCCGCGCCCCTCTCCCTCGGCCCATCAGCACCGCCAGCCCAGCCCAGCTGAGTCATCCCCTACCTCCAGCTCATGCCGCCCTCTCACCCGAACACGTCCGCCGCCGCCGCCGACGTGCCGTCGCCCTCCAGCTCAGCTGCCACCTCGGACCTCGCCCCGTCCCTTCTCCGGCGCTGTAGCCACTCCTCCTTGACGTCACCAAGTCACAGTGTTGCGGGCGCCGCGATTTTGGACGAAGTCGCCGCCGCCATCTTTGACCTCGCCGCGAAATATCTCGCCGTGGATAAGGTCGCGCCGCATTCGCTGACCGGAGTAGCTTCGCGGCGACGACACCTCCTCCCTCCATCTATAAAGGGCCGCCTCCCTCTCTTCATCGCGACCCTTCTTCCCAAACCCTAACTCTCTCTCTCTTCTCCATCGCCGGCCGCCGTCGATCTCCGCCGTCCGGCCGTCCCCGACCAAATCGAGCCGCCGGTAAGCTTCCCCGTGACCTCCTCTCCCTTTCCCCGCTCACCTTTTTCTCCTCCCCGCACCGAGTCGCTCCCCTACCTAACCGCCATGGCCGCCGCCGTTCAACCCCGTCGATGACCGCCTTCTGGCAGCCTCCGGCCTCCCAAGGTGCACGCCACCTCCCTCGCGCGCCCGCGCTTCTCCCCGGCATGTCCATCTCGCGCAACCGCGCGCGTGCGCATCTTTCCCTCGCGCGCCGCCGTCGCGCTCCCCTCTGGCGACGCCGCGGCGCCGCACCCGCTCTTGCCGACGACGACGTGCTCGTGCCTATGCTCCGCCGTCGTGCGCTGATCCTCGGCACCATGTCCTCGTCGACCTTCCGCCAGCCTTCCCGCCGGCAGTGAGCTTTCCGGCGAGCTCCGGCCAAGGCGCCGCCGCTTGGTCCACCGTGGACCGGTGGACCACGGTCCCCCAGCCGATCCACGACCCCCGTGAACCCAGTCCACACCTTTTTCATTAGGAAATAATTCCAAAATCCCAGAAAATCCCGGCCCTGTTGTTGGCGTTTCTTACGCAAAAAGATTAAATTCAATTTCCGCAAGCGCACGGAACACCATTGTAGCATTTCACCCAGGAGTATTCCAAGGTTATCGTATTTATATTTTTCCACAGGGAAGCAGGGCTAAGAATATCATGAATTAACAAAGAAACATCTATTATTTATAACTTGCAAACTAGACCAAAGCAGGGGGACAGATGCTTGATATGTGTGGCACTCAGGAGAACATCCATTGATATAGATAACAAGGAGTTAGCATTTAGTTTGGGAGGACAACGAGAAGAAGTATCAGTCAGCCTAGGGGTTAGCATTTAGTTTCACGATAGTCTACCATTATTTACTTAAGCTTTCATTACAGATACATTCAAGTGCATCAGGGGCACGGCCGCCGCCAAGACACGCAACCCGAGAACTAGGTTCAACGTATCCGGTCAACGGACCGCGTCTAGGCCCCTACACACTCAACCCGAACGTGGTGGACTACAGAGACCGGTGTAGCTGTCACCTACACTCGCGGCTACCACATCATCCCGTGGGGTTGAGGGCAAAACACGCTAGAACAATTCCAAGCACCTTGCTTACAACTATCCTAGTAACTTACTCTTGGCCAAAGAGCAAGCCACCCATGAACAATAAACCAAATAAATTGTGCGGGACACGTGACAATAAGGCAATTATGTCCCTACTGCCAGTCCTCAAGCAAACAACTCATTCGTATCTACCATACACTGGATCCAACACAAGAATTTCTCTATAATAATTACTTAAATAAATAAATATAAACTAAAAGAAAAACTAAATTAAATAAATAAGAAAATAAATAAATAAGAAAATAATTATATTAAAGAAAGTATAAAAGAAAACATACACGAGAACTTTACCCAAACTCCGAAGAGAACTCCGGAGCTCCGAGCGAAGCTCTCACTTCTACTCTAACTCCCATGACTAAAATACTAATCCTATTCTAAACTACACAAGTGGAATGATCTTCCATGAGCTGAGCGTGACCCTTTTGGATCTTCTCTTCTCATGTGTGAGGTGCAGGTTGGAAGTGAGGAGGAGGTCCTCTATTTATAGTTGAGTTGCCTTGGGAGAGTGGAGAAGGTCTTGGAGCATTTCGTGGAATATTCCCTTCTTGCCGACTTCTCCTGGCTTGGCCGGCGCGTCACGTGAGCTTGCAACCGCCTCTGGAACCGACTGGAAAAAGATGGGCCGATTCGGAGACAACAGTAGGCCGGCCGGCCTAGGCCTAGGCCGGCCGGTGGACTTTTTTCTCGGAATGCCTCGAATTTTTGTGGGCTGGCCTCTCATGATGTGCCCATTAAGATCCACGGTCTTGCTCGGTGATTTGACGTCTTTTTGAGTGGTTGATGGGCTTGTTTGTTGGGCCTTGCGCAGTGGTCGATACTCCGGGCTGGGAAATATTTGTTGGCCATTTGATCTTTGATGTTTGAGCCCATTGGGAGATGCCTGGGGCTGCTGGACCTTGTTGAGATCCAACATAAGCCGGCCGGCCTATGATGGGGCCGGCCGGTAGGCTTTTGCTCCCATTTGCAATGGATTTCCTCCTGCATCCAAATATTCACCAAAACTTGTGGAGTAGCATTATTCCTATCTACTATGCACAAAATCTTGGTGTTATGCTTTTATAAACCGGTAGGGTGGCGGTCAAAACACAGTTTAACGACCGCCAACACCTGTGCAATTTGCAGATAGGCCCCTGAGCTTTATTTCAATTATGCTTAGGTCCTACCTTTTTACAGAAACACCCCTATACTTTTCTATAATTACCTTTTTGTCCCTGTCTTGTTACATCAAGGCCCCTCAACTTTTCCATAATTACAGCAAGGTCCCTTAAACTTTTCTGTTCTTACATTTGGGTCCTTAGAATCTTTTCTGTAATTACAAACAAACCCCTAAAGTCTTTAAACGCTTATATCTTTTCCACCCAAGCTCCGTTTTGGGCGATTCTCGCGCTCACGCATTCGTAGAAACGTGTAGTACCTTTTGGTACTGACCTTGGAGCTCCACACCACATCCGCAAGCCATCAATACCCCATGTTTTTCCCCTCGTCCGATAAATCCTATCTCGACGAATCATTCTTCGCTGATCTCGCATAGCGCAACTGTTCTTTCACCTGTTAGTGTTGAACCTAACCCCTCTGGTTGAACCATTCCACCTCTTCTCGTCGTGCCGTCCCACCTCAAGTATAGTAACCTCTTTTCATCACGACCTAGCTTTAACCCTAGCCTAGCACAGTTATCGCTTAATCAAACCTAATCCTATATTGTCCTCGCCATTTATCTAGTTTATTGATTTATCCACCTCTTTTATTCGATGTCAGTTATTTGAGAATTTTATTGGTATTTCATTCGCTGTTATTTGAGGCTATTCCTGTGTTATTAGTGCATGTCATGACTGGATCATATAGCTAACCTTGCACCACCATGCATTAAATCTTTTGCATTTGCATATCCTCTCCTCAAATCACTCATGTTCTTTAATAGAAATAACTTAAGAGTTTATATAATAGATATGCACGCAATCACCGTCATTAAAGCATATGCATCTCATCATCCTTACCATAAGGTTGCACCCTTGCTTCTTTTAAGAGAAAGTAGGTAATTAATAGCTTGTCTAGGTGAATATGGTCCTTAGAAAGCCATGAATATAACTTATAATAAATAATCTTTCATAAACAAATATGCATCGCATAATCATAGCCGTTCCTCTTGGAGTTTTATCGATTCTTTTGGAGTTAATTGGATCTTGTTGGTTCTTTTTGATCTTTATTTCTTTTGCGGTAGTTATTTATACGTTATTTTTTTTCTATGCGCTAGCTTACGCGAGATTCGAGGAAGAGCCTGAAGAATTCAAGGAAGATCTAGAAGATCCAAGCTTCGAGGATGAGTTGAAGGGTCGAAGCCGAGGACGAGTCAGAAGATACAAGCTTAAAAGGAGGACTCGAAGACATCAACTTCGACAGAAGATCTGAGGACCAAGAATCAGAAAATTAGGATAGCATTTCCAGGCAAGCTCTACTTCTCCTTGATCATGATTGAACCTACTGTTTTCGCAATGCACCTATATGGCCTATTCTCGTACTATGCATTACTTGTTATTTTACTACTTGTGTAGCTATGGTCCTACTTACTCATTGATATTGATGTCTGTTACTTAGGCATTAATATCAGAATCCTTGTTTACCCTTGTTCACCTGTCACCTTGATAACCTTAGGATAGTTCCATCATTTCTATGATGGCACGTTCACCTTGCTACTAGATTGCTTAGGACCCCTCGCAATGTTCTACATTGCCACACCTTACTCACTTACATACTTTTACAAATGCGTGAAATGAGTTTGGTGGTGTGCGTGATATATGGGATTGGGAGTAGCACAACCGTGTTAGGTGATGATGATGGAGACGGTGATGGGATGGTTGGATTGCGGGCAAGGCCATTAGTAAGTGATTGATGGCGTGATGGATTGTGTAATAGTCCCCTAGTGTGGGAGACATGGCGCTTGCCCGGCCACATAAGGACCGGTTCATTCAACCTTTAACAAGATGATTCTCGTACTACCACGGAACCTGTATGGGAAGGACTCACCCTACCTTCTTGGTGCCTACCACTTTGATCCACCTGGAGGGCAGTAGCGCAAACGAGCAACCAGGAGAAGACTCCGGAGTTTGTAGTGCTTAGGAGCTCTGGCCCGAGATCCCCACATTAAATGTGTTGTGGTTCCACATGATGACCATTGTAGTCACATGAAAAGCCCCTGGGTTGGTTCGTAGGTGGCATTGTGTGTGGTACTCGGAGAAGATGGATTGAGCGTTATGTTACTCTCCGTACAAGAGTGCATAGCCCGTGGGAAAAGATGTACAACCTCTGCAGAGTGTAAAATTCATCCGGATGGACGTTGTCACGGCATATGACGCATCTTTGTTGAGCTCGATATGATTAGCCACCTCTCATTTCTTGAAGTGTGAGTGAGCAGTAGTCTGCTCGTGTTTTGGAAGTGATGGCAAATGTGCCGGGTCGGTATGATCATTGAGGTCAGAAGGCCCACTAAAACTTGGGAACTGGCGGGAATGCCTCATACTCCCCCAGGGCCAACCAACTAAAATATTGACAGTACTTCTCTGTTTTATCTAAGAATTCCTTCACTTGCTTTAGTGAACCTTGCATAAAATCTGCTTGTTGCAAATAAACCATGCAGCCTATTCCTTGCTAAGACCAAATATGCATGTATATATATACCCTTGTGTAGTGTAGGGCTTGCTGAGTACCTTATGTACTCACGTGTTTGCAATCGTTGGTTTAGTAGGTGAAGACTTCGTAGATGACGACGACGATTGGGTTTTCGGTTCTGCTTCTCAAGTTTGCTTGTGGCGTTGGGCCATGGTTTCCGCTGTCTGCTTCACCTCTAGTGGGTCGGATGGACTTGGATAGTTTTGAATCCTTGTCGTACCGCCACTAAGAGTCTTATATCAGGTATCATACTTATTTATTTATTCGAAGTATGCTTTAAATTATCATATCTGTGTTTTTGTGCGTATCAGCTACTGATCCAGGGACTGATACAGGATGCACAGTAGATTCCAGAAATGGGGTCTGACAACAACAATACTAACTACTAGGGAGAGAGGCAGTCAAGTGAGATAGCCCTCGAGCTCCTGCCAACTCCCAAAGTCAACTTTCTTCCCCAACCCAATTCAAATAGGCATTAACATTTGACAATTAAGACCTAGAGTATAGAACTAATTACCAATAGGTCATTGACTTTGATCTCTACAACCCTAAAGTATATTCTCAGAATATATGCCTCACCATAACAAAAATCTTGGCATTGTCCTAGGAAGGACACTAGGCAATTGCACAACCTAAGCACGCTCCTAAACCTGAATTTAAAGCGCATAGATTGGCCAGGAGAAGTCGGCAGGACACCTTCTCGTCCTTCTCTTCTAGAATAGAGAGTTTCACTTGCACCTCTCTCAGTCATCTCATATTTATCTGCTACACCTCTTCTGTTTTCTAAACCAAGCAGCACATGCTTCCCTTATGAACAGCATGCAGCAAGCTTCTTTCCGTTCCAATTTCCAAGCACAAGAACCAGAGATTCACTGAAGGAACCTTCCTATGTTCTGGTTCTTCAAAATTTGAATTGGTCCTGGAGATTAGAATTCATGCAACATTTGTCTATTTGTGCAATGGGTCACTCGAGTCCGTCGCGTTGTTGAGTCTCGAGCGCTCACTTACTGTCACGGGGTAAGGCGGTGCTCCTGCACGCATGCTCCAACCCAACCACCGAACAAGCTGGGGCAGCAGAGCCTCCGGGGGAAAGCCATGTGTCACGTGCGCCAAGAAAGCACCGCCGTGCGGCGGTCCGTCGGTCCCACACCTGCCTGACGCTGACGTCGCCACCTCCTTTTTTACATCACCGCCGCCGCATTCCGCAGGCGGCGAGGCCAGACCGACCTGCGAGAGTCCAAGGACATACAACTACTGTACTCGTACATACCCCGCCGCACACTACAGTGCTCAGACCTGATAGAAGCCTTGCCATTTGATGTGCGTCCATTCGTTGCCTGCCACAATCGAGGTCGATGGACGGCGAGCTCCGGTGGAACATGCAGGAATTCAAGCATAGCTTCGGCGGCGGCGTGGCCAAGGAGGCCTCGCCGTGCCCCGACCTGTGGGCCGGCGGGCTCATCTGCGCCTTCGAGTTGGTTCGCGGCCGCGGCCTCGCCAGCCCGACCGGCCTGTCACGGAACAGCTCCTCGCAGTCCAGGGATCTCCTCCCGGACATCGATCCCAAAAGGAAGCCTCCGGTCGCCAAGAATCTTTCATACGGTAACAGAGATAGCTGATGGATACTTACTCTTCATCTTTACGCAATACTAGACTCTTCACTGATTCCGTTCTCTGGTGCGGTAACTGGTGGTAAACGTTAGGATATGACGACGGCGACGAGCCGAGGCCGGCGAGCAGGCACGGGACGGGGCCGCCGGAGGGCTACTGGACGCCCATCGGGTGGGCAAGGATCGCCGAGCTGGTGGCGATGGTCGACGGGGACACGGCGTGGGACGGCCAGCAGGGGAGGATGAGCCTCGTCGACGGCGACTGCAGGCACGACGACGACTGCCGCGACGACGGTGGCGACGCCATCACCGTCGCCGACGTCGCCGCGCCGTACTGGCAGCGGCCGGCGGGGCCGACCTGGTGGTGCCACGTCACGGCGGACCACCCGGCGGTGGACGCTTGGCTGGCCGCCGCGCGGTGGCTGCATCCGGCCGTATCCGTCGCGCTCAGGGACGAGACCATGCTCATCAGTGAGAAGATGAAGCACCTGCTCTATGAGGTCGGTTCAGTGAATTCTTACTCGTGTCATATCGTAGACAGTGAGTTTTATCCTGCTAAACTACCAGATAATGATTGAGTTCTAACATGCTATAGTTGTGTTCATTCTTTTTTTTTTTTTTTTTTTGCAAAACAGGGCATGCCCTGGAATTTCATTTTTGAAAGGAAACTGTGGGGGAGCTCCCCACAAAATTTCATTAAGAAAACAGTTCAACAGGTTCCAGATAACACTTACCTTACAAAGAAGAAAACAGAAAGAAAGAAAGAAAACTAGACTGAATTAAAGGAAGCAGGGAGCTAAAAAGGACAGGCAGCATAATACAATTATAAGTGATCTAGCCAATCCAGCAATTCGTGCCGATCTTGCTGCGAAAATTTGATGGAATGTAGCAGCACATCTTCTCTGAATATATGCCACCAAGCTCCAAAGGTTGGATTAATAGCATAAAAATTTTAGCATTTCGAACTTTCCAGATGGCCCAAGCAGCAATGAGGATTATCTCCATGAATTTTGGTCCCTGAAACTGATTTTTCGCAACCATAATCATGTCAAACAATGACAGAGAGGGTGGCCACTGAATCTTGAGCTTATTCCAGCAATTGCCCTCGAATTTCATTACTTGTGGTAACGAAATCACACAGCGTCTCGCTAAAAGGCGTTCAAGGAAAAAAAAAAGCAGTTCAACAGAAAGTAAATCTACTTATTTACAAGCCATTCGGCTGCGCAAGATTACGCAAGTCTGAGACCCTCCTTCTCGGCGATAAACGAACAAAACACCCAATGACCCTCTTGTTGTCAGCCCAGCTTCCAGTCGATTACTCCCGTCTCAAGCCTTTTACCATTTGCCTTTACACGCTTCTTGATTGTCCTCAGGACGACATCGCAATGCTCCTGATGTTAGCGACTCCATCTCCAGCCCTCACGTGCATCTGCAGAGCCGCCTCCTTAAGTACCGCAGCTCCGTCAGATAGCGCCTTCCTGTCCTCATCCTTCAGTAAACCTGCCCAATATAGAAGAAAAGCGCATGCATAGCACACGATCTCAGTAGGAGATCGCACTCGTTTCTTATCAAAACAGATTTTATTTCTTAGTTTCCAGGTTGCCCAGCAAATAGCTGCAAGCCCCACCATATGAAACTTCTTGCCATTTGGTATGAAATGCTGGATCCAGGTCCAGTATTGATTCATATTATCAGGTCTGCATCTCGCCCCTATTACACAACCGACATGCTCCACACATATTTGCTGACATTGCAGCCAAAAAATAAGTGATTTATTGTTTCATCCTCCCGGTAGAAAGCACATTTTTTATCACCTTTCCATTCCTTTTGATGAGATTATCCTTGTCATCATAGCATTTTGACAAATTAACCACATCCAAATATTGATTTTCAAAGGCATCTTGGCTTTCCAAATAATATTAAAGTTTACATCATCAACATTGCAGTGCATTTGATTGTACAGGGATTTGACTGAAAAGTTTCCTGATTTTTCCAACCCCCACCTGGGTTTATCAGGTTCCTCCCTTGTTATACATACAAGTAAATTGTCTTTTAGCATCCTCCGTTGCCCCTGTAGGTTCTCATCCAGCCACCTTCGAAAAGTGAACCCCCCAATTTCTGCTTTTCATTTCCTTAACAGTCACTTGTTTTTCCATGCAAACATCATAGAGTTCTGGGAATTTGGTCTTCAAAGGGACTTTCTCACACCAGCAGTCATCCCAGAAGCTGATCTTTTCACCATTTCCAAGAGCCAACACTCTGTTCTGTGTGTAGTATTCCCTAACAGATAACAAGTCACTCCACACAGGGGAGTCACTTGACTTCTTTTCAGCTGAGAAATGCTTTTCCCTTTAATATATTTTTTGTTGACAATTTCTTGCCAGAGCCCCTCTGCTGTTTCAATCTTCCACCACCATTAGTTGTGTTCATTCTATAAACTAAAAAAAAAAATGTTAGTTTTGAGATGTATGGTTATTACCCTGTTTTGCGTCCGACAAGGCTGTCATGAAACGCTGTCACTTCATGTATTGCCACACAATATATTTTGCTTCATTTACTTTCCTCAGAATTAGTTTGTAGAGGTAAACAATAATTAGCTGTACTGTTTCAGGTCCCGGTTAGAGTTTCGGGAGGCGTGCTATTCGAACTACTGGGTCAGTCGGTAGGCGACCTGGCTCGTGAGGAAGATGACATTCCTATTGTGCTCCGTGCTTGGCAAGCTCAGAATTTTCTGATTACTGCACTCCATGTCAAAGGCTCAGCATCGAGCATTAACGTCATAGGCGTCACTGAGGTTCAGGTAATTGTCGTCGGTCCTTTACAAATTTCTGCTTTGTTCAGGAGCTCCTTTCTGCCTGTGCAAGTGTAGCTCCTAGAAGTATTCATGAAGTTATAGCACATTTCGCTTGTCGGCTTGCTCGATGGGACGATAGGTGAACTTGACGAACACTAATGGTATAGTTAGATGATACTTCAACTTTACTAACGTGCCCTGTTTATACATATCACAGGCTGTGGCGTAAATATGTTTTTGGTGCTGCTGATGAAATTGAACTTAAATTTGTAAACAGGTAGGTCATATAGCGCTATCTTCAAATTGCTGGAGTTCCTTTTCTTTGTTGGCTGTAACAGTACGTGCATTTGCAGGCGAAATCAGGAAGACCTAAACCTGCTATGTATAATCTTCAACCAAGACATAAGAAGATTAGCCACTCAGGTATGTGTTCATAACTAAAGAAAGTGAATCGGAGAAACCGTATATATTCATATCAAGTAGTTCGACACTCACATGTTATGCATTAAATTGCTAGGTTATCAGAGTGAAATGGTCGTTGCATGCTAGAGACGAGATAATTTTTGAACTTCTGAAGTATCTTTGCGGAAGCACTACGAAATTGTTGCTTCAAGATATCAAGAAAGACACGAGACAAATGATCGAGGAGCAAGAAGCGGTTCGTGGTCGGCTGTTCACCATCCAGGATGTCATGCAGAGCACGGTCCGTGCTTGGTTGCAGGTAAATGCTGACGACGGTGTCTAGCTAGCAGGAACAATTTCTAAATAGTTCCCAAACAATATAACAGTGATAACTTACATCAACAGAATAATTGAAGACATGTATCTATCTTGTGATCAGTGAAGTATTAGATATGTAAACTGAACTCTGTTGTTGTGGTATTCAGGACAAAAGCCTACGCATTACGCATAACCTGACAATATTTGGTGGGTGTGGTCTGATTCTGTCCATCATCACCGGATTGTTTGGAATCAACGTTGATGGGATACCGGGAGCTAAGAACAATAAATATGCTTTTGCTTTATTCTCGGGGCTTCTATTCTTAGTAGGTTTTCTGTTGATCATTGTCGGAATCATCTATTTTGGACTGCAGAAGCCGATCAGTGATGATCAGGTTCAGATAAGAAAGTTGGAGCTTCAGCAGCTTGTCTCAATGTCCCAGCACGAGGCCGAGACACACAGCAAGGTGAGAGAAGGGATCTTAAGGAGTGACTTGCCTCCAAGAGCCGCTGATCTCATCTACGACAAAGGTGATTTTTTTCTATTTCCTGATTCCATAATGGAAATAGCAGTTAACATTCCAATAATTTTACATAAATGTCCTAATTAGACAGCATAGCACTGATAGCATCTTAAAGGTCATTTTGCAGAGTACTTCTATTTAAGCATAAATAATCTATGTTGAAGATCCAAACCATAAACGTATAACCTAGAAGTTACTTTTTTTTCCTTTTTCCCAGATGATAAATTTCATTTTTAAGCATGTGTGAATATAACCACAGCAAATTTTAAGTTTTCACCTCTTGTCTGTCAGTGTGGAAACTGGGGAGTTACTTCACATGCGAAGCTAAAAAAGAGCCAACCCTCCAAGGTTACCACTTGGTATCACTTTTCACCCTGTAGTATCAAAATGTGATGAGGTTAGCAAACCTATCAAAACTCACCAATTCCTGCCGCACAAGTGACATTTTCTGATCTTCCGTCACTATGCAGCCGAAGAGCAACGTGAATGTGGCAGCCTCATCGCGTCGTGCCCAGCTCTGAAGATATTCTGCGGCGTCATACAGATCAAGGCCCTCTTCAGGGGGGCTGTAAAACTGTAGATATTTTCTACTACTATCCATCACTGCAACGTTTTCGTCAGACTTTCCAGTATGCTATCCTTCTCACGATCAGGTGTCGTAAACAATTCACATGGGCGTAGAGGTCGATGTAATTGTTACTTTTCCTTGTCATTCCCATGGCTCCTGAGGTCGATGTAACTGTCAGGACTCGCCAGGTGCCACAAGCTGATCAAACAAGACAGTACTAGCTTCTCCAGTGGCTATATTTGACTTTGGGGAATGGATATCTTATGTGTTTCTGAATAATCAGATGTATTTTTCTTCCAGAAGTTATAATGCTTTTAGTTTCGTACCTATCCAGTGAGATATTTCCTCTGAGCTTCATTCAGTTTTGGATGTGCTCCTGAGTTTTGTGTTGGCCCTTTGTTCAAAAATCATCGCTTGTTTTCAGCTTTATGTTTCAGTCCCGGCACTCTCCATCAGTGAAGTTTGCAGAAAGTAATAACGGAATGTGTCATATTTTTTGATCGTTATCGGTTGACATGGTCAAGCATTACTATTATGCTGCTACAGTTTCAGTGACATTATCAGGAGGTAAATGCAGAATCAGCCAAGCACTTGTGTCGTAGTAACTTGCAGGAACAGGTACGTAGCCGGACATCGATTCGTCAGCAACACCATCAAAGTTGCCAGATCATGTTTCAGTAGCAATTTGTTTGCCACCGGTGCGTTTTAATCCTTTCTTAGACCAGGAAATATGTAATAATCTTTCAAATTGAGAAATATGTACCATGTGCAGAAAGACGTCATCTCTGTAAATACAAATTCACAGCACCATGCTTATTTAATATATTGAATTATTGATTGATCAGGCCCTTGCAGACCATGGGCTCAAATACACTACTGGTACAATCTCCGATCGGCGTGCTCCATTTTACAGTACTCGTACACCCTGCATGCGGTACAATAGTACATACGAATACGTAAATCGACTACGGTACGCACGACATTCACCTTGTTGCTCACTTGCCGGGGACGAAGTTGGTGGCGTAGGACCATGCGTTGTTGTTGACGGGGTCGGCGAGGTGGTCAGCGAGGTTCTCGAGGGGTCCCTTGCCGGTGACGATGGCCTGCACGAAGAAGCCGAACATGGAGAACATGGCGAGGCGGCCGTTCTTGATCTCCTTCACCTTGAGCTCCGCGAACGCCTCCGGGTCGTCGGCGAGGCCCAGCGGGTCGAAGCTGCCGCCGGGGTAGAGCGGGTCGACGACCTCGCCGAGCGGGCCGCCGGCGACGCGGTATCCCTCGACGGCGCCCATGAGCACGACCTGGACGGCCCAGATGGCGAGGATGCTCTGCGCGTGGATCAGGCTCGGGTTGCCGAGGTAGTCGAGCCCGCCCTCGCTGAAGATCTGGGACCCGGCCTTGAACCACACGGCCTCGCCGAACTTGACGCCGTTGCGGGCCAGCAGCTCCGGGAACACGCAGCCCAGCGCGCCCAGCATGGCCCACCGGCTGTGGATCACCTCCAACTCCCGGTTCTTGGCGAACGTCTCCGGGTCGGCGGACAGGCCCGCCGTGTCCCACCCGTAGTCGCCGGGGAACTCGCCGGTCAGGTAGCTCGGGGGCTCGCCGGAGAGCGGGCCGAGGTACAGCACGCGGTCGGGCCCGTACCACGGGCTGCCGGACGCGGCCACCTTGGGCTTCGCCGCGGTCTTGCGCATCGTGATGCGGCCCTCGCCGAACACGTCGACCCGGCTGCTGGCCGCCGGCTTGCCGGCGAGCGCGCGGGAGGAGAGGGCCATGGTCGCGGCTGCCATGTCGATCAGATGGATGGCTACCTCCGCCTCACTCGCTCTGCTCTGTTTTGTGAATGCGATGATGATGTTCGCAGCGCGGCGGTTGCTTATATACACGTGCATCGGATAGAGCGACATCTTTAGCCGTGTTACCATTGGCCGGGTGCCCGGGGAGGAAGATGGCTTGGCGGCCGACGTGGCTTCTGGAAGGCCCCACTGATCTATCACACAAGAATCCTGGGGAGTGCCACGTAGGGAAGACCTCACCCAATCAGGAACTGCCTGTTGGCGCCGCGAAATGGAGGGAATCAGATAATGGTTTGGTATTTTTGTGTTGGGTGTCACGTGGTCCTTGCTAATTTGTCCAAAAGCAATTATTGAAGTGTCATCGGGGTGGCCGGCCCTGCGGCGTAGATGCAGATATATATGTACTCTTCTGGTTTAAATAGTTACCTTGCTTCATATTTTCGAATTACGTTCATCGAGAAGAACTATTTTCAAAATACAAGAATAGATATTAAGGAATTTTTTTTTTTTTTTGTGAAAAGGGTGGGAAATATATTAAAACCTGAGCACAGTACATCCCAGCCTTTTTACAGAAAGGCCCCTGAAGAAAAAGAAAATTACAGAGAACTCCTTCTTCAAACAGAGGCTTCCCAACATCATCTTCTTCGCCGCCGGTAGCCACCGTCGGAGGCAGCAGGCCCCCTCCTCCCTCCTTGATGGCGAACTCCAACCATTGGAAAAGCCGATTGGATCATCACGAAGAAGGAACAAGTCCGGCCATCGCAGCATCCAAGGACCAAAAGAGGCAACCCAAACCACCTCCTCCAAGCAGCAACCAGCAAGAAGAAGCAAAAAACCGGCAAGGTCATCATCGATAGTCGACGTCAACCACCCGGCAGCACCATTCCACACCACCAGCAACACCGGCGGGGGAAACAAAAATCCCACACCACCAGCACCGCCGGCGGGGGGAACGAAAATCTTCCACCCTTTCGCAAAGGAGAAGAAAACGAACCTCCACATGGCCTCGCCAAGGGCTTCTTCGCCGTCACCGACGCCTCCACCTTCAGTTCCGCCAAGGGAGAAAGCACTTCCAGACGACGCCGACAAGAAACGCCGCCGGAACCCTAACCCTAAAGGGATTTATTCTAGCCTATAAGCAACTAGAAGCTAGAAACCAAACCGGACGACGATTCCCCAGTTCTCCCCACCCTTCGGCGCCGAAGGGCCGCCGGAGGCGGGGGAGAACCGGTGGAATCGCCGCCGGACGCGCGCTCGCCTTCCTTTCGCCTCTCTCTACTGTAGCTGTTCGAGAGAGAGCGGAGAGATATTAAGGAATTGAACAAGCAAAACATTAATTTCATTTGTTCTTATCTTGATTAGTGTTCAAGTTTTTGTAACTGAAGGAACTAACTGAAGACACGTAGCAAGAGAGCTCCTAATGGAGCTGGGCCAATGCCAATACCCGAACGTATTGCGGGTCAGACGCATGATCCAAGTACAGTCCAGCCCACCTCGGTCCAGCCTGAAATGTCTAACATGCCAAAAAGTATGATAGCCCCAAAATTGCTTCTTCAACTGAAATTTTTTAAGAACTTCACCCTTTCGTCGTCGTTTATTTTTGCTACTATCTTCCGTCGGAAATTTTCTGTCAACTCACTTGAACGACAATGCTAAAGATCATGGATTCTCTGTTGAGATAGTTATAAATATTATTAAATAAATTCCCTCTGTAGACAAATGATAATGCTGCCAAGAAAAGAGTTCTATCATTGGCATCTATGAAGATCGTTAAAAAGGGTCGTATGACACCGCGAGCCTACAGTTTGTAACCACCACGCGGCGCATTAAGTGACCGTTCCCCTTTGTCATCCTTCCATCTTGCACTATCCCCAGCGCCTCCGCGTCACGCTAACCTAGCTTCGTAGGCTATCAATGCTGCATCCAGCCCCGCCCTGCGCCCTCCTCCTCCATTCACAGCTGCCACCACGCTAACCTGTAGCCTCGTATCGCCCCAGTCACTAAGCCCGTCAACTGCCCTCTTGCCACGGGCAACTACAACGCCTTACCACCACAACCGTTGGTCCAGTCGCCCCACCCACAAGCCTCTCACTAATCTTGGGAGCAATTCGGCGATCCCCCGATAACCCGAACCTAACCACTCAAACTCCACAAAACCTAATCTCCAAACACTCTACTCGCCCGTGATGGTGGGGATGGGGAGAGGATGAGGCAGCGATGGAGAAAACGAAAACGGGGTCGGCAACCATGCTAGTATCATTTAAGAACTTGGGTCTTTCATTGCTCGCAGTAAAATGCTTAAGCATACTACAAGTTAGGAAATATTTGTCGTTTATCAAAATCGGTAGAGATCAAGACGTCTATTTTAGGTTGACAACTCAAACAGAACACAACAAAGTTTTCTAATTTTTTTTTTTTCTTAGAAAAGGACAAAGTTTTCTATTATACGGCGCATAAGTCCTATGCGCAGTTCATTGCACCTTTCCTCTACTTTTTCAATTTTAGGCAAACTTGTCGTCACCTTTTCCCAAGTGCGGGTACAACTAGCTACCACAAAGCTAGAATAATGAAGATGCACAACGCTAGACATGACATGAGGCGTGCAATGCAGCAACAATCACGAATGTATTTTTGCTACTATCTTCCGTCGGAAATTTTCTGTCAACTCACTTGAACGACAATGCTAAAGATCATGGATTCTCTGTTGAGATAGTTATAAATATTATTAAATAAATTCCCTCTGTAGACAAATGATAATGCTGCCAAGAAAAGAGTTCTATCATTGGCATCTATGAAGATCGTTAAAAAGGGTCGTATGACACCGCGAGCCTACAGTTTGTAACCACCACGCGGCGCATTAAGTGACCGTTCCCCTTTGTCATCCTTCCATCTTGCACTATCCCCAGCGCCTCCGCGTCACGCTAACCTAGCTTCGTAGGCTATCAATGCTGCATCCAGCCCCGCCCTGCGCCCTCCTCCTCCATTCACAGCTGCCACCACGCTAACCTGTAGCCTCGTATCGCCCCAGTCACTAAGCCCGTCAACTGCCCTCTTGCCACGGGCAACTACAACGCCTTACCACCACAACCGTTGGTCCAGTCGCCCCACCCACAAGCCTCTCACTAATCTTGGGAGCAATTCGGCGATCCCCCGATAACCCGAACCTAACCACTCAAACTCCACAAAACCTAATCTCCAAACACTCTACTCGCCCGTGATGGTGGGGATGGGGAGAGGATGAGGCAGCGATGGAGAAAACGAAAACGGGGTCGGCAACCATGCTAGTATCATTTAAGAACTTGGGTCTTTCATTGCTCGCAGTAAAATGCTTAAGCATACTACAAGTTAGGAAATATTTGTCGTTTATCAAAATCGGTAGAGATCAAGACGTCTATTTTAGGTTGACAACTCAAACAGAACACAACAAAGTTTTCTAATTTTTTTTAGAAAAGGACAAAGTTTTCTATTATACGGCGCATAAGTCCTATGCGCAGTTCATTGCACCTTTCCTCTACTTTTTCAATTTTAGGCAAACTTGTCGTCACCTTTTCCCAAGTGCGGGTACAACTAGCTACCACAAAGCTAGAATAATGAAGATGCACAACGCTAGACATGACATGAGGCGTGCAATGCAGCAACAATCACGAATGTATGATCATTAGACCTTGTCTCCAGTCATCTTTTTTTTTTTTTTACGAGAACATGTCACCAGCCATCTTTTAATAATGTAGGATATACCAACAAATAAGCGTTATGTGGTTGAATGTTCCAAGTAACAGAAACCTAATCAAACTTTCGTTTGCTAATCTAAAAGATAAGCTTGCGGGCTCATTTATCCACTTAAATTATTTCAAGTCAAGATAGGTATCCTTCAAGCTTACCCTGACGTACAGTACAGTTCCTTCACGAGCACCGATAGGAAGAGAAAGGCAACCCCTACCTTGTCCATCTATCTCCACATTATTCTTGTGAGCCAAAAGTTTTGGGGATTGCTTCACAACCGCACATGTCATTTCGCACGAGTTTTAGATTGCCCTTATCGGAAAAGACATATACAGGAATGCATCATGGATGGTTGGCTTCACTTGCCTGAAAGGCGGAAGCTGCACGAAGCAGGGAACAAAGTTCTGATGGGTACCGGAAAAAATTGGTGTCGTGATGAAGATGATAGCCAACCCCAACAGTGCATTCATTCCACATTCGGCCTGTTCGGCAGGCTGTTTTGCAGCTGTTTTACTGTAGCGGCTGCTGAAGAAATAACTGCGAACACTGTAGGGGCTGCTGAAGAAATAACTGCGAACACTGTAGCTGCTGATAAGCAGCAGGCTTGGCGAACAGGCCGATTGTAATATTTTGTCTCAGTCGGAATCTCACGAATCGAATCTTTGGTACTTTAGATCAAAAACATTGCAAAACCCTGTGAATATAAGTAAAGACAGGGGCTAAGATGTGAAGCCACGAAGAGAGGGGTAAAAAAGGTCAGTTATTATACATGGAGGAAAGCACAAAAAGAGTTCCCATGACCTCCTCGTCAACAATCGCGAAAAGAGAGAAACGAGCATGTATGAGCACGTCAGGATGCAAAACAGAGGCGTGGCTTTCTGCTTCATGTTGTGACATGGCTCATGCTAGGAGAGTTGTGAGACTTGTAACGCGATACTACTGGAACTTCAGCTAACTGGCAAGGTTCCCCTTGCTGAATTTGGAACGGCACTGGATGTAACAAATAAAAAGGAAAGAAAACATAAAATAAAGGCGGCGCCGTCTCGAATGATAGCATTGGTCTCCTGCGTGGTGGAGACGTACTAATAGTCAAAGAATTGGATATGCAAGCAGCAGAGCAGAGGCAGGCAGCTCCGAGAGGACATACCAGAAGTGATCGCCACATCACGAGTTGAGGAACGAAGCTTAGACTTTACCCTCTGCATATATCACAGTATGTGTAAAAAACAACAGAAATGAAACGAAAAGGAACCAAACAGCAACGTGTACTACGCACGGCAACGGCGCTCGAAGCAGATGGCAACACGAGCACGGAGACGGAGGGACGCTTCACATGTGGCGACGCGGAAACCCTCACAAGTCAGCCACCCGCCAAGTGGGCTGCTCTGCCCTATAAAAAGCAGAGGGAGACGGGCCGTGGGCGGCAGCGCCACCCACCCAACCCGCCGTCCAAGGCACCAGATAGGTAAAAAAAAACACCGCGTCTCACCGGAGAACCGGGAGAGGCGCGCCCACCCTTGCCAGCCGGCCATGGCCTCCGCCGCCGACGTGGTGGTGGTGTTCGACTTCGACCGGACCATCATCGAGTGGGACAGCGACGACTGGGTCATCACCAAGCTCGGCGCCGCCGACGCCTTCCAGCGCCTGCGCCCCACCATGCGCTGGAACCCCCTCATGGTGCGCACGCCTCCACGTCTCATCTCCGCGAACGCATGAACGCATCCAGGTAAATGACTCTCACAGCCTGTGTCTGACTCTGCCGCCGATGGTCTTTCTCTAGGACAGGATGATGGCGGAGCTGCACGCGCGGGGGAAGACGGTGGAGGACATCCGCGAGTGCCTCAGGAGCGCGCCGCTCGACGCGCACGTCGTCTCCGCCATCACCACGGCGTCGGCGCTCGGGTGCGATCTGAAGGTGGTGAGCGACGCCAACACCTTCTTCATCGAGACCGTCCTGGAGCACCACGGCGTGCTCGGCTGCTTCTCCGAGATCACCACCAACCCGGCGCGCGTCGACGCCGACGGCAGGCTCAGGATCTCGCCGTTCCACGACTCCGCGAGCGCGCCCCACGGGTGCAGCCTCTGCCCGGAGAACATGTGCAAGGTGAGGAGGACAGTAGGATGACACATCAAGTTCGTTTTATAAATTCAATGTCAGCTTCAGAGCTTCATTCGCCTGCACGTGGCTAGTGGAGCCAAAAGGAACATCATGATCTGTCCAAAAAGAAACAGTTTACCCCCGAGATAATGATGCTCTGCAGTCTGAAATTCAGAATATGAGACATAATTGAAGTGTCTCCTTCAACAATTTATTAAGTATCTTTAATTCCTGCTCAACTCTCAATTCTGTATATGTTCATACAAAACGTGAAACCAGTAAAGAATACACAATGGCACACCATAAACTAAAAGATCGCTTACCATGTGCAGGGCAAGATAATCGAGAGGATTCAGGCGACGGCAGGTGCCAAGAAGAAGCATTTCATCTACATCGGTGACGGGAAGGGAGATTACTGCCCCTCCCTCAAGCTAGGAGAAGGAGACTACGTCATGCCAAAGGAGAACTACCCCCTGTGGAGCCTCATCTGCAGCAATAAACAGCTTCTCAAGGCCGAGGTTCATCCATGGAACAGCGGCAAGGAACTGGGAACAACTCTACTTAAGCTGGTGAACAAGTTGATCAGCCCACCTGTGCAAGTGTCCCAGTTGGACTACAAATGCGAGATGAGCAATCCAGCATCCACTGAAGTAGGTCGCAGTCAGGCTCTCCCTGTGCCACATTGATCAGTATGATCAATTCATAGTTCGCAGATACAGGCATGATTGCCTGATCATTTTAGTATGTCTGGATTCATGAAAGTCCTCATTCTGCATTCATCGTAATATGTGGTGTAATTTGGAGTGTTGCAATTCAGCAGATTATCTGTGTGCTACATCACTCAATAAACTACAGTATGAGATCAAAGGATATGAATCAAAGACTCATTTGCTGGTAATATCTCTAATTCTTCAGGAAAATCGAAGTTTTCAATAACAATGTTCATTATGTTAAACTGATTAAACCATACAAAAAAAGTCAAAAAGAGTAACATAGTGGTCTAAACACGCTACAGAATGGCAATATTTCAGTGGTAATGATTCGAGTTTTACCTATTCTTTGCTTCATCAGTTCGCAGAATAACCCATGAACCTGGAACTAGCTTCTTGTCAATAAGAAGATTAAGATACCTCTGGTGGTATTTATATACGTATCTGACCGTCGCTTTCAATCCGGGTACACCCTGGTTCATTCTTTACTCTGTAATCTAGTATCTGGTAGCGTCACTTCATCTTCTTAAATCTGCATGAATTCTGGATTGTGGAAGATGATTTATTTACATGTATCCAACAAGCTCCCAGAATTGTGGTCCATGTGCATGTGAACCAAGGGACAGTGGCATTTCGTTGATAAGGGATTCTGCTTCAGAATGTCTTCCAGCTTTGGCCAGAGTGTCAAGCATACTCGCATCGTGCTCTGCTGTAGCTGGATTTCCTTAGGCACTACTCAACAGTTTAATTACATCAAATAACTTGGAGAGAACACTTATGAATGTAATCTTATCTGGTTGCTTGTACTCATACTTGGAATGTCTCCAATACCTTGTGCAGATAACTAAGGTGAGAATAACCACAGCTGATCATATCCCATGCAACTTGATCGCGTGTACCGGACTCACAGAACAGCATCACAGCATGCTCCAGTGCTTCGCATACATGCCAACTAGAGCACTCGAACAACTGAAATGAACCGACCGATTTGATTGCCCACGAACACAGCTGAAGTCCACGAATAAGGGATGCCAAATCAAAATAAACATTCAGAGGAGTTTGCTATTGCGGCATTACCTTGATCAGTTTCAGCATATGACATGATCACTGTCCAAGATGATATATCTGTTTCTTTCAGTCAATCAAATAACAGATTGCACTTGTGAAGCACCCACATTGTGCATACATGGCAACAATCATCGTGCTCTTATAATAGTTGTCAAGAAGTTTTCCGGAAACATTATTATCTCTTACCTGAACCTGAAAAACTACCTTAAGTCCATTTAGCTAGCACGACATCTCAAAGTTCCGACAAAAGATATTGGGCTAAATGCGTTAACAAATTATCTGCATTGAAATCCTCAAATATTACTCACAGTTTCTTCCACTATAAAATCCAGAGAGAAATGTGTTCCAGGAAAATGTGTCCTCTTGTCCATAAGATTAAGAGGAACAGCACCAATTTTCACATAAAAGATTCAGATTGATATCACCGAAGCAAATCCACCTTTCAGAATGCATGTGCACCTGCTGCGACAAAGGTTCACATAACTTGTTTCCAATGCAATAATGGCAATAGTTGTTTACTACTGAATATTAATTTGGTTGAGCTCCACTGTCTTGCATATACACGGAAACACCAACTGCAACCCAAACCATATCAGCTCAGTCTTATTTATCCTGGCAACGAATCTGTACGCCTCTGCAGCAGATAGGCATTTCAATTTTCACATACATTTCAATAAGGCAGCTGTTCAGAACAGTTTCAGTTTCCAGTCCTCCCTTGATCAATAGAGCATGAACAGCCTAACCAGATTTTGCAGGACCAAGTTCCGTGCAGCGCTTCAGAACAGTCGGTAAAGTACACTTGCTTGTCTTGCCACTGGATTCCTCATGCTTCTCAAATATGAGCAATACCTCACTACAGTCACTGTCCAGAGCATTGCTCGTCACTGCATTCCGTGAACAGAGCACTGACCACCATGAGACTTGAGACATCACTCTGAAGCAACAAGAAAAGCAATGCTCTCTCAGTGAAGCTTGCCTCTCCACAACCCACGGCTCATGTAAGCCTCAACGAGGAAGGAATCAACACTGGCGTCATGCACTCGTGCAAATCCAGCTGCGATCACAGTGCAAAATCCTCTCATCTGGGAAAACAGGCTCACGGCCTCTTTGGCGTCGCTTCCCCGCGGCTTCTGCTTAACATCATGGCCGTCCGGGCGACCACGTCCTTGTGCGGCATCCTGTCGAACACATTCCAGGCATCGCCCAAGCAGCAGCGCTTACGGAACATAAGGACTTGTTGAGCAGGCGGCATGGATCCTGGGGACGTACGGATGGTGTTCGGCTCGAACCGGAGCGTAGAAGGCGCGTGAGGAGCACCTGGCCCAGCGGACTGCAGCGCGGGCAAAGCAGTCCTGCAGCGCTGCGCAATGGGTCGGCGTAGGTGTCAGCGCGGAGGCCCTCACCGGAGTGGGCATGAGAGGATTGCACTTCGAGGAGAGTGGAAAGGACTGGAAAGGTGCCAGCCGGCCGTAAGGGAGCTAGGACTTGCCGCCGTGCCGGCCGGCGGGAGCGTGGGTCGGAGGGAAGAAGCGTCTACAAGAGTTAGTGGACAACGTACTTTCCTGCATACGCTTTCCCACAGGATCGCTATGAAAGTTTATATTATTTAAACATTTCTATTAATGTTTTAAAAACAAACTATGTTATTTTTTAAAAGATGCAACTCAAAAGAATAAATAATATATGATGCAACTCAAAAGATGATCAAAGCCTGCAACCTATCTGGTTGCCGGCAACCGAGGTTCCCACATTTAAAACCGCTAGAGTCGAGATGGATGAGTAACTTATAGCCCAGTATATTTTGTATATATCTGATTTTTTCATGTAAAGAAGAAGAGGAGGGAACATGTTTTTGCTAAGAACAGTATCATTTCGCAGTGCACCACTACACGCAGATTTGCTTTTGTCAGAAGATTAAATCAAACCGCTTGTGACTTGAGAACCAGCATTCTATCTTAGCACAAACAAACAAATTACAATTCTTTTATTTTCTTTAGATAATTTAAAAAATTTCAAGCAATTTTTTACTATCCACAGTGTTTGTTAACTGGATATCTTGCTGTCATTGCTTCATAACTAATTTTTTTAAGACCAATTAAGCTTAACTTAACATGTTCCCTTAGCATGAAGCTGGACTAGATTTGAAGCTGGATTAGCATAAAGCTGAATTGAATCTGAAATGTTTCTGATTCTCGACGAATAAACTTTAATATTGTAAACAAAATTTGTTGCATCACATGATAGATACACATGATGCATATCAGATAAACTGCATCACTCTTCAACGTTGTCAATAACAAAACATAACTCACATAATACTTTAACAATACTTCTACTTATCGCCACTCTCTCTCTCGCAATACTAAATCAAAGCCCATGCAATGACAGCCACAGCATAATAAATTACATATAAAATCCAAGTGAAGTAGACGTGTCTACAAATAGAAAATATCTATTCGGCTAAAAAAAAGCTTGACATCTGTCAAACTTAGACCCTGTTTATTTTAGCTTTAGAGACTCTGCATCTGAAAAATCAAAAATCAAAATGTGAATCAGATAGTTATCTTTTGATTATAGCTTTTGGAGTGCTAAAAGCAGCATTTGTAAGTTTTTTTAGCTTTTGTGAGGTGTTGCTATATGTAATATTAGTCATATCACAAGCTACCATACATGTTGCTGAGAAGGAAAGGAGTTTTTGCTAGCATTTGTGGGACCGGTAGCTTGCGTTGGAGCAGAGGGGAGCTCAACCTGGTCTTGCAAACGTGAAACTGGTTTTTATTCTGAGGCTACCGTTTGGTGTGGCTTGCATTGTACATGGCCTAGACAATCACTTCTGGGATCCAGCTACACAACTAAGAGAAAATTAAACACACATCACGACGAGTCTTTACGATTCAGCGGACGACCAAATGGTCCAAATCCATAACAATATGATACACATGGGCGGGTGCACACGTCACAAGTCAGACAAGTCAAGAACAACAACAGTAGTTACGGTACACAGGAAATGTTAAATTTTTCAGTTCGGACTGGTTCCGTGGGATAACATCAAAGTACTCTTCCATTACATAAGTTCTCGATGCAAATCTACGTTTTGGAGTCTCTATGGCATATAACAAAAAACACAATTCAGCATAATAGCTCATCATGCGATTTGTCAAGTTAGCTAACAGTTACGACTATATCCGAAAGCCTAGTTGGAGTCAAGACCTTCTGTTGCTGATTATTATCCTGCCACTCCATCCATCATCACCGAGCAGAAACTAAACTAATTTACTGCACGACATCACTAGGATGCGGCATCTGAAACAAAACAACAAGACTGGTCCAGGCTCCAAAGAGGCAGTTGTCCAAGAAACTCTCCCAAGTAAGCATTAGCAGGTGACTTTGCTTCTATGCATCAGTCTGTTTCTTCCATCTCGTCGTCGGACTGCGGATTCTCTACCTCACTACCACTGCTCATGCCATTAGCTGCAGACATGAAGTATTCCTTCGCTGAGCTGTCTTCAACCTTGTACTTTACAAACTTCACCGCTGTTGCGTTTTCGTTTTCGCAGCCCTTTCTTTTCCGTATGCCATTAGCTGCCACCTTCATTGACTGCGCAGCAGCCATAAAAGCATTGTCTGCAGTCTCCATCTCCACAGCTTCTTCTTCCTCGTTGGCTTTGGCATCCATAACCTCACCACCACTCTGCTTATCAATGAAGAAAAGCTCTGCATCTGAATGAACCATCCTGTTCCCATTGCCATTTTTGACCTCGTCATAAATAAGCCTTCCCTTGATCCAAGAACCATTCTCTCCAAATACCTTGAGCCCCTTATCTTCAAGGTCGACAAGCCACTCTGCAAAAAGGAAACATGTACAGTTTTGAGTAACCACTCCATAGGGCATAACTGAAAATGAATGAGGTCATTTCATATCTGCACATACTGAGAAGAGCTTGAGGTGTGTTGGCAACTGGTTTGCTGAGTTGGCCAAAGCCAGCTTGACTAGTAGCCCACTTGATGAGATAACTGGGAACACTTGAAGTGGAGAATGCATTGGTAAATGATATTGCCCTGCCTTGATCACCTTTGCTCCTATAAGAAGAAATGAAATGAGAGAGAAATTTCCAAGACCATTCAAGTTTTAGTTCCAGTAACTATTGTCACCTGGCTTCGTTGATCGCATCATGAGTAATAATCAATCTTGCCACAAATATAGGCACAAGGGAAGTATCAGCTTGATCAACTCCAGCTTCATTGTTAATGAAAGAATAATCCACCAAGATCAGAGCATCATAAAGAACATCCCTCACCAAGATTTCATCATCAGCACTCTGAGTTAGGCACCACAAACCAAAAGCAACAAAGGTAAGGTGAGTAATAGAACATAATAATGCCACCAACGCAACTCAAATTTCACACAAACAATTTTAGTCCATTTTTGTAAATGATATCACCAGAGTACACATTACATTCTCAACAACTAGTCAACTTATAGTGAAACAAGTCACTACCATACATAAAATTCAAGTAGTCTGAGAACTATTATACTAAAAATAGAATCCCAGTGAATCACATTAAAAGTATAAAACTAGACGGCCTGCATCATAAACACAACAACCAAGGATAACTGGCCATAGATACCCTGGTTTGCAGTTCCACACTAAACAAGATAGTACCTAGTGGCTATGCTCAGAAACAATGGACATAAGAAGATGATGCACAGATCAGACATAAACCTGTTCTCATAGCAAAAAGACGAGATACAACTCCAACCCAAGTCACGCTCCTTGCGAATATTGACATCAAATGGTACAGTAACACCAGCTTTGTGAGACACAATAGTAACTATTCTTCTCCTCTCTAGTTTCCACAACTTAAGAACCCTGAGTCCAAGCACAATTGAAGTACGTAGTACAAAGCAACAAGTTGCACGGTTCTTATCTGACAAAGGTAATCCATGGTAATTAACTAATTTATGCAGCATGATGACTCACATTTCATTATTGAAGACATGAGCTTATCAAGATAATGTTTCTACTGGTTCATACAACTACCACAGATACATAGTGAACGTTAAAGTTTCTTCCAGAAGCATAATAAGTTTGTCCATGAGTATGTGCTAATGCATAGTTCTAGCTTGCAAAGTCATAGGCAGATAGGCTACAAATATGTTACCCTAAAATTGGTCAAGTGCCAAAAGAAAAAAAAAACACACATACCAATAGTGAATAAACAGGCAGGGGATGGTTCAAGAGCATGTTCAACAGGATCCCTGCTAAATAAAAAGGCAAAGATGGCATCACAACCTTGACTTGCTAAAACGATTCTAAAAGGAACAAGGGCCTGGACATCATCCACTTACCGAAGAAATGCTGGTTCCGGAAGACAGGGATGGAGCTGACAGCCCAGATTCTGAGCTCCTTCTGCAGCTCAGCACGGGGCACCCCGGTTGCATTTTGGACCTTGAGGCAGAGCCTGAGCAGGAACGCCTCAGCCACCACTACCCCAGCGAGGTACTCGATGCTGCAGCCTTCCTTCATGAGCTCCCGCCTCGCCTCCTCCCCGGCGAGCGGGAACAGCACCTGGAACGGGCACCTGTCCTTCGAGTGCCGCACGCTCCACACCTTGACGAGCTCCCCGAACGCCAGCAGCAGCCTCCCGGAGTCCGCGCCGTCGCTCGCGTTGGGGGTGCGGCTGCTGCAGATGCTGATGTAGCTGAGCATGGCCTCGACGAGGGCCTCGGTCTCCCTGCGCGGCTTGTCGGAGTGGAAGAGCTCGGAGACGACGGGCGCGAGGAGCGCAATCGGCTTGGCGGCGGTGGGGGAGGAGGCGGTGAAGGCGGAGAGGAGCTGGAGCAGGGAGCGGAGGTCGCCGGGGTGGTCGTGGAAGGAGAGCGCGGAGAAGAACCAGACGGCCTCGAGCGGCGGGTCCGGGTAGGAGCTGAGGACGCGGGAGAAGACGCGGTGGAAGTTGGTGAGGTCGGCGGCGCCCGGGGCCGGGGCGGCGGAGACGGCGGCGAGGAAGCCGGAGGCGGAGTCGCGGAGGAGGGACTCGAAGCTGGAGAAGCAGTAGGCCGTGCCCATGGAGGGGAAGTCCACTACGACGGAGCCGGCGGCCATGGCGCGCGGGGCCGGGGGCGGATTCGTTCGAATTGGGGGCCGAAACCCTAACCCTAGGTTCGGGGTCGGGGGGCGGAGCAGAGTGGGGGGTTCGGGGAGGTCGAGGGGTTTGGTTGGGAGTGGGGGTTTGGGTTCAAAATGGTGTGGTCGGGGAATTGGCACTTGCGGCCGTGGGTGGTTTTTGAAGACGGGAGCGGCGGGCGGGGTGACACTGACCAACAGACCCCGCCTGTCGGTGACTTAAGATGAGCTGCGGGAGAAGGTGCTTTGGATTGGACTGGGTTTCCGTTGGGTTTAGGCCCATTTCAGAACTGGGCGAAAATTTTCATTGAAATGGGCGACCACTGCTGGAGTTGGGTTAAAGGATTTTTTTAAAAAAAGGCCTAAACTCCCTCGCCAAGATTTCATCATCAGCACTATGAATGCAATGCAATGTCTCTCAAAGAAAAGGAAAAGCACTCTGAATGCAATGCAAATAAGGCCTAGGACTGAAATTTGCACCCGTTTCATCCCGTCCATCCATGCAATACATTTTGTTTTTCGCAAAGCTGAATCGGCAATGCATGTGCAAACAGCCAATGTCCGTACCGACTTTCGCTGTGTTCAGAATATGTTGCCATAGCGTAGGTGATTACATTAGTGGTATTTCTCTCAACAATATATTTTTCAGTTAGCAAGCTGCAAATCAGCAATCACATAGATCAACTATTTATTCAGATGACTAAAACTACAGAATGTAATATCAACTACTGAATCCCACAGCACTCAATTTGGAGCGGTGTTGAAATATCAGGCAGTGATCGATTCGCCCTGCACAGGCCAAGAACTACAATAAATTGAATCATGCATCAATGCCTGCCAAAACATACATAATTAATTGTCACAAAGATACAAACAAAGGCTTGGAACATATTGCACTTGCTACAATCACAATCATAAGGGATAATTCCACCAATCTAAATGATCATTGAACAAATGGACATAAGAGATGCAAGTATAGAAACGAATACAGCAAATGGACAACAATTCTACAGTTTTCCGGATATCATTCGAGGGGAAACGAATACAGCAAAATGGACACAAGAGATACAATATGTGATCTATTTTGCACTTTCCCATTAAGTATCATTCAAGAGGAAATGAGGCTTACCCACATAACAAAGAAAAGAAATGTCGCTTTGTAAGATAATAAAACTATAAATGCATCAACCCCTGCCCAGAGTAATACGCCCACAATCCCAACATGAGTACAACAGAAGGTACCCTCTTAACAATATCTACTACAGAAGCTGAAATGTTGTCAAACTAGAATCTTATCTTTAAATCTAAATGACCCTATGGGGGAAAGACAAGCCTTTCCCCACTAAAAAAATTAATCAGAATCAAGCTGCTTCCCGGGAATGATCGAGTCACTTCCTCCTGGACTCTGGACAGCTCTATATGGCACTCAAAGAACTGCATATGACTGACACAAAATACACCACCTCCGGCAACTCCATGCTTCAATGCACCAGGGGCAAAACACTTCTTCTCACAAGGAGCAACCGCCAAAAAAAAAGTGTCGCTCTCTTCATTGTGCTTGTTTATGCGTAGTACATGTACAAGCTGTTGGCAGCAGCACAGGCAATTAAATTTTCGGTTGGGTGCCAAGCCAAATGGAGCAACTTCGTGCTCAGGTCATAGATATTCCCATTGGCCTCTATTCCAGTGCTTTCTGCACCTGCGCAAGGTTTAAAGCATTAGCAGTTGCAACGAAAAGATTCTACAATATGCTGCTAAAGCATGAAGCTAACCTCGTCTAACAGCCCTTGTTAGAGTATTAAGAGATCTGGCAGGCCTCGCTGGATTCTGGAGCTGCCGCCTGCATACAAGAAAATGGTAGTAGGACCCAGTAAATGATTAGTTCCACACTCTTATGCTGAAGTACAGGTTACATGTACAATATTTAATCTCATTTTAGAGTACCAAATTTCAGTTTACATGCATGAAAAAATAAATGACGCTTGTGTAATCTTACCAAAGCATAAAGCAGTTTTGGTTACATGATTTTTCTTTCAAAACAAGCTTTACCTTGTAGGGTTCCGAGTTGCTTCAAGTGTTGTTGCCTCATTGCTACCACTACCAGAGCCAAACACACGGAAAATATTGCTGACAGATAAAAAATTAGAAAATAGTTAGTTCCGTTAACTAAGCCACACTGTATGCTAATTGGGATAAGCATAAGAAACTACCTGTAAGAACCAGTTGCAACACGTGACCCATCTCCACTTTGACAGCACTCAAATTTGTCAAAGATCGAATCATTTTCATATAAATCACATAACTGCAGTTTGAGAAAGTAACACATGAATCAGGGTTACGCCAAAATGCGCTTGTTGTTTGTTGTCCTGAAAGAACTACCGACTATTTATCTTAGCATGGATATATTACCTTAGGTCTTAGATATTCATGAACCTGGAATGTCGAAACTGGACCAGAATTCATCTTAACATCCCAGAGCTGTAACAACAGACAAATGAAACAGATTTTTTCCATGATGTTTGCTTATGATTTTGGAGAAAGATAAGAATAGTATGAGCGGATGATGGAAACTAGTAAGTACAAGCAAGAACTTAAGCAGCTGAATAATATAGTCATTGGGAGAAATAGTCGTATTCTGGTGACTGGGACTATGGCTCTGACGTACCTATGCATTAAGTATAATTAAAATATGTCTTTGTTCAACCAAAGGAAACCCAGAAGCTAAGATCTTCCAACATGCACAGTATGTGAAACAATGTTCACATTAGCCATGTTTAAATGGTTATTATGCATTGTCTTATGTCAAGTGATACATAATCAAACAAAGAAATACTATGGAAAACGGTAAGGGGATCAAGAAGTCAACTGCACATTATGATATTTAAAGCAATCAAATATCATAAGTATTATGCACATACCTTCAAAGTCATGTAGTCACGACTGAGAATGTGTCTCCCATCCTTGGAAAACTTTATGTCTGAAATCGAGGCTATAATCTCAGTAAAAAATGATCTTGAACCTGGGGCGTCATGCTGCTCAAATCTGCAAGAAGACATGGACAGCTATAAATATAGTACAACTTCCACATGCTCTGTGTACATTACTGAATATAGGAAACTGGAAGTGTCATATAAGAACTCACATTTGGGAATGAGTATCGCAAAGGGCTGATTGTCGCATATCAACAAGTCGAATTGAGCCCTTTGAGCTACTATATGCCAACGTATTACAATGAGTAGGGTGGAATTCAGCAGATGTTATCACCTCTGCATAACACAGGGGAAAAAAAACTTAACTAACAGCAGCTAAGCAGAACGATGCCACCACCACAAAACAATATAATAAGGATAGGATACAATCCATCTACAAACATTTCGAACTTATAACTCCATTCATAACACAGAAAAAAACACCAAAGAAAGAACCAATCTAGGCTAACACTGTTATTTGCATGCAAGGAAATGGGGGGTCTCCTGGGTTTAGTGATTAGAGCCCGCAGGTTGCAAACCCCACAACCCACCCACCACAAACAGCTTAGGACGCAAGAAATAATGGTATCATTGTATTAAAAAACTATCTAAGCACAAGCACATGTAAAATGTGGAGCGACTACCGATCATCCATAGGTCACATTGCTCATAAGACCTAAATAAACAAGGCAACTTCTTCCCTTGATGCCAAGAGGTATGATTGTCCAGTAAAGTTGAAACATGTAACTATCATACCTATAAAGCTTACCATATGATCAGCACAATTAAGAACAAACTTTGAAGGTCAGAATTTATACCAGTGAGATCCTCCATATTTGTAGGCTTAACATCGACAATATTGAAGCTTTGACTGCTAATTTCCAAATTCCAAAGATTTATCCGCAAATCGTCTGCCGATATAAACGTCTCACCATCACTGCAGAAACCAGAACAGGAAAAAAATATATGTCACTACCCAATACTTAAGAATAGACAGAATACAGATAAGCTGCATGTATGTGAGGCCTTGAGGGATATCAAGGCACCCCACAGTGCTGCAATGGTCAACCAAAGAATGGCTAAAGGACAAAAGTTTATTTTCATACTTGGAAGGCAAACAATCTACAGGGTGTGAGATGGAAATTTAACATTATATGTGATGGCAACTAAGTCGATTGGCTAAAACTAAAAGCTAGCAAGCTACTAGATGTGCATTATCAGGTGTACGGCAAAAGCCAATCTGCTTTATCTTCACGATGCAATGATTTTAAAACTCAAATGTCTGTGCCCAAATTCAACATCTGAAAAGCTCAAACACAAGCTATAGTATATTCAACTGCAAAGATGTGGCTGATGAGTACGACCTGTTATTTGATATGGAGTTTATATGATAGTCATGCGCATGAGCATATACTCTTCGGATGCTCGCGCAAAGGCTTGTTTCTTGGCATGCAACCTGTTGTACAGTACAGATTTGGGGTAAACATTAACATATCTTGAAAAGACATACTTGACAGATACAAAGACAGAAGAGACAATAGAATCAACTAAAATATTTTATTTTAAGCTACAGAATCACATTTTAAGATCCACATGAATTCCAGGAATTAGCGTGACAGTTCCGAAAAAATATGAACACTTTTTCCCCAGAATTAAAAGACCCCTTTTTTGCAAAATGTGAAAATGAAATTGAGTCAGATACAACTACCACAGGCAGGCGTAGTGAAGCAAGTGTGCCACCACCGCCATTAGAGATCGTGCCGTTAGGACTAGCCACACCACCAGGACTACGATTTGCAGGTGCAGTTAAACAGTCCAAATTCATCTCGGACACCTTTTTGACCTTCTTCTCTTGCACCTATATATTAACAAAGATTGATCTGATTATAACAATATCCCACTGTCAAGTGCATCTTTGTGCACGAGGAACTAAAGAGTGTAGACAAAAAAATAAATCAATATTCAAAAGGAAGCAATATATAAATTTGAACATCAGCTTTCAAGAGACACCAATGAATTGCACATGCCTGTGCAGTCAACAATGTACACCGCGCAGACCAACCAAAAATTCCAAAGATGATCACATTGGTTCAGCACAATTCAAGATATTCAAGGCTAACGATATAAAATTACAATAAATTTCCATAATTGTTGAGTTAGGATGCATACCTTCCACAGTTTTACTGTTTTGTCATTTGTGGACAGAAGAAACAATGCACCATTTGTTTCATAGCACCACTTTATTTTATTGATCTTCTCTTCAATTTCCGTGCTCTTAAGGTAATCAAACTAAACCGATAGCAACATCACTTGGTCAAATTACAAGTAATTCACAAGGCAAGTAACACCAGTTATCAATTCACAAGAATGTACCTCTGGTTCATGGCTTTGAAACTCCGTTTTGTAGCGAAATTCAGGATGCCTGCTGCTAGAATAATCAGCTTTCTCAGCCTCTTTTCTACAACCGTGCTAAAGAAAAAACAAAATAAAATATGTTTAGCCATTAAAGTGCATATAAGTATCCCATAAGTTTGCATCCTTTGATACAGAGTTCAAACTTCAAAATGCATACATCTTTGACATCTGTCCTTTCAAACAAAACAACTCGTCCACCTCTGTCCCCAGTTGCAAGATAATGTCCTGATTTATAGAACTCTATTGCTGAGATGATGTCAACTGCAGAAAACAAGAAAGTGAGGAAAGCTCAAGTTAGTATGTAGCTATAATATATGAAACTAGTCTGCGATTAAGCATACAAGAAGCGATAAGGAAAACATGATGAAAGGAGGAAAATATCCATGCATCATGCTTTATAATTAAGAACGTATATAATCAGCACTAAAAGGCCATAATCTACATGGTAAAAATCAGTTGCACAACTAGAATTGTTTTAATTACATAGTTTGTAGGTTCAAGCATCGAGTAACTTAGAACTAGCAGATTCTTTAATGTGCTGTTTTTCTTGAAAATAAGATAATAAAATAAGGTTCAAGATAACCATTATAATTGAATGAAAACATGAGGAATCTGAAACAGTTCACAAAATACAAAAAAACCTAATGATTAGATCTTCAATAGAATGGAAGAGCTAGTTTTCATGTTTCAGTCAAAAAGAGATTAGATTCTAGGACAGGAGTTTCAGTGAGCTTGCCACCAATCATGTTTCCTTAGATAATCTTTATATTATTAATTTACAATGTCTAAAGGTGACTAAACATCCATGCAGAGGATGCACTAATGACTAGATCATGCACAGGATGCACTAATAGCTGACATATGCAAGAATACAGAGTATCCATTAGATGTGTGGTCATAGCCAATAAACGTCAACATAACATCGTATCCAACCAAATAAAACTGGATCTTAAAAGATTTTCCAGCAATTTGGCACATCTAATACACAACTTGTGATACAGATGCAAAAGGCCCATTTCAATAGGGTAACAGAGCAATAATCAATTGCTGCTATGTATGAACAAGATTTTCTTTTCGAATGCATATCGATTGTAATATGAATAATCCATGAATTAAGAAAAAGTGGATACTGATAGCGTCATTACTGAAGTAACGAGACGAAATCCTCACATGGTATTGTTGGCTGGTGCATACAAGGCATGTGCATCAATGTATTTCCTCTTCGAGCAAAATAAACTAGTGACATCACATTGAAAAAAGTTTGCCGGCTAACGGCCGCATACCATGCAGCATTTGACGACACAACCTACGTCACGCACGAGCACTAGCATGTACAGTTACTCTACATAGCTACGTCAGAAATAGGGGCGATACAGTTCCTACACATTCCACGCTTAATTAACGAAGCATAAACTGTCCGGCTGGCCATCCCACTTCGTAATCACTAACAGCGTGCCTAAAAATTACATCAACAGCATATAGACTCCTACTGGGATGCGCTCTATTCGTTGTCACCTGTGGTAAGATCTCAACCGCACCACCGAACAGCACGGTGCTATGAACCTACCAGTCAATACTATATCCGTGTGTCTATGGACGACATCGTGGTGGGCACATGACTGATCTGGAAGAGATGAATCAGCAAACTCTACATACTCAATAGCAAAGCATCGAGCTTCGGCGCATCCCATCCGAATCCACCCCCTACCGCCCAACGACTTCCTGGATCGGTCTAAGCAGGACCCCCACTAACCACGCCCTGTGAGCACCCATCCACGGCCCCTGGCCTCCCACCGAGCTACGGAGCAGAGAACCACTAAGATCCAGCAGCTACAAGCAATTAATGACTCTAAGCACGCAATACGAGAGGAGGCAAAGGGATCGATCGGTACCATCCTGGACATCCTCGCCGGCGCCGCGCTCGCCGAACACCTGGGAGAACCTCCACTCGAGGAACGGCTGCGTCAGCGACGGCGGGGCGGGCGACGGCGCCCGGGCCGGGGGCGGCGGCGAGGCCGAGGTCGAGCGCTCCGGTGTCGCGGCGCCGTTGTTCATCGTGCAGCCTCCCCCCTGGGCGATGCGATGCGATGCGGAGCTCCGGCGGGATCGGGTCGCGTGCGGGATCGGGGGGAAGGGGCTGGTGGTGGGAGCTGGGAGGGAGGGAGGGGCAGGGCGTGTGCTACGCGGCTGCTGCTGCGACGGCGATGCCGGCGAGGGTTTGTGGTTCATGAGGGCGAAATGGCCTATGAAGTAGGGGAGGGACCGAGATGGGGAGGGGGAGGGAGGTGCTGCTTCTGCCGATACGACAACGAACACGGAAAATTTGACACCCAAAAGATTTGTTTTCTCCTCCGCCTTTTACTTTCCTTACCAAAACTTACCATTTGCTATTTTCTAATCGCGATTGCGAGAGTGGCTTTGATTGATCCTGCGCGCGCCGCAAAGAAAAACATCCAACTTCTATTCGCGATTCGTTGTTCTGTTGCGGGGATGTATACCAATTTATAAAAGGAAATCGTTTTCAAACGTTTTCGAAGCAGGGAGCGACAGACAAAAGACTCGAAACTAGTGGTAATTTGTGACCGGCGAATTTCTAATCGTTTTCCGTTGTCCGTTCCGCGGGTCAGTTAGAAAAGGTCAGAGAGCAGCAGCATCTGATCAGATGCCAAGAATTGCATTGCAACGTGCGCAGGCAAAGATAAGCACCTATATTTCTAATCCCTGTTCGTGTTCCGTTTCGAGGATTTTTACTAGGACTGATTTAGAACGATGATGAAAATCATCCCATTCCATGAGTGCAGCGCTTAGTCAAATCTTCTTCCCATTCCATGACAGCTCAATTTCTAATCGTTTTACCCTTCCGAGTACCTTTTCGCTTGATCATTTTACCCATCCTTTTCTGATGTACACCACATCACCAAAAGCGTAGCAGCATGCATCGTGTTACATATCAAGCATTGCATTGCAATGTGCACAGGTTTAACTATAGTAAATGTAATTGACCCGTACCGTTCGTTACGCAGATCGATGGTGGAAGTTGGTACAGATTAATGGTTGGTATCGTCGCGATATTTTTCTACGTCATCTATGCTCAGCGTACGTACGGGCACGTCCGTGTCATGACGTTGGGTTTCGTTGTTCTTAGCGTTTCGTCATGGGCTTTAGGATTAAACTAATGGGTGCTGCTTAACTAATTACAAAACCATGATTTTACTGCTAGACTGCTAGTCCATCATTCGCAGCTGTCTTCAAAGCCAAACCGCAACATTACCGCATCCCTGACGGAAGCAGAAATAGCAGCAGCGTGTATGGGCAAGAAAAAAACATTGACATGACGTCTAATCCATTTTATTTACTGGTATAAAAGTGCTTTGAGATGCCGCATTCGTATCTCACTGGATACAGTTCGCAGTTCCTAACATATTCATGTAAGATTAACATTAATCACACTCATCGATAAGATTCAGGCCGATATATTCCACATGGTACATGATTCAAAAGATTCAGTTTGTGTTATCCTTTCCCCTTGGAAGCGTTCTCGAGAAGCGCCATGTCGATATCTTTCAACTTGTTTGGTTTGAAGCCTTCTCCGACGAATGGCCTGCTGGAAGAGCTTGGGAGCGGCCCGGTGACGCATGACATGGTTCAGCGACGCAAACCAAATGAAGCAGCTAGGTTCGGATTATGGATCGGATAATTCCAGACCAAGTCATGACGTGATCCAAACACGCTGTTGGTTCATTCATTTAGCCCAACGAAAATCTTTTCTTTTGAACAAAGATTACTTTTATATGATGGATCGCATTGTTCAAGGTACCGGTAAGCCAGTTTTGAGACAACTAGTGCAGACGAATCATCATGGGAAGGAGTATTCCTTGAACTGATTCATAACATGAATACATCCTAGATCTTCGCAATTAATTATTTTCTCTAATACTCTTCCTCTCATTGGTCCCGTAAACTAAATTAATCAGGCCTATCACAGTTTTACCAGTTTAGTTAATCTCGGCCATCAACAATTTGGCTGTGTCAGTCCATGTACATGTCCAAGAAACAAAAGACCCAGCGTTGCGATTCAAGCATTTCACCCAACTTGCTTTTGCATCCGTTATTTGCCACTCAATGAGCTTTCTTCAGTGATCATTACAGTGCGAATTTGTTTACGGGGCAACAAGATCAAATTCGTTGGTCATTGTATTGCACACCTTATCATTCGTTCTTCAGAGTTACTGCCTATGTTCGGATCGATGTACCTTGTTACAGTGTCTTTAGTTTATCTTCTTCCACTTTCACAGCAGTGCTGCTTCGTATCCCTTTTGATGCTTAACACTTCCCTGTCATTTCAGTAATTCGTGAATTTGTATAGGTAGCAAGCTATTCGCTGAGAATCAGAAGTACTTGAATAGCTTTCATTGAGCATGAGAAAGTACTTGTTCTATTTTTTTTTCCGGGGTTGTTTCTGATGAAATTCCTAAATTGTTTTCAGCTTAAAATTAGTGTGTTGGACTATGACCATCACCTCTGACGGAAACCTGAGATAGCTGTTTTCTTTAAATGTGAATAACGGAGATAGTAGCTGCTTTATTATACGGGCAAGAAAATATGACGTTTGAGAAGCATCTTTCGTTTCTCACTGGATCCAGCTTTGATTTGATCTACCTTTCTCATTCGGTCTGATAAAAAAGTAGCAAGCCAAACATGAAATTTGGACGAACCACTCGCTAACTATGATAGCTTTATAACTACACACCATGTATAATGACTTCGTATAGAATCTGAACCATCTCCATGTTCCTTTCCTCCCACCATATCCAATGCAAATACATCAATGCTAATTTGAAGGAAAATGTTCCTTGCAAAAAAAAAAAAAATTGAAGGAAAATGTTCACTTTACCCCTCGAACAATTCAATATGTCCGTTTCACCTTTTAAACAAAATGATGGCACACTTTACTCGCTTAGATAATTCTATTCAATTGAATCTACACCCTATTGAAGGTTCTCATCCTACAAGTGAATTTGAAGCTCAAATTTATCATGATGTTATCTTTAGTTATTTTTCTGATGTTAAAATATTTTTAGTTATTTTTCTGATGTTATTTTTATGCATGTATCGTTAACTGCAATTGAACTATGTCAATAGTAACAAAAAATATATGTCATAATTATTTAATGTAGGTTGTCGTATGGGTTGTCAGCATGCAAAATTTGAGCTTCAAATTCCACTTGTAGGCCGAGATACAAAAAAGATAAACTTCAAAAAAGTGTACATTGTACCAAATAGATTTGTTTGAGGGAGTAAAATGAGTTGTCATTTTGTTTAGAGGGTGAAATGGACAAAATGAATTGTTCAAGGGAGTAAACTAAACTTTTTCCTAATTGGAATGAACTTTTCGCTAACTGCACCTCAACCCTTGTTGTATCATCTATCCTTGTTGTTCCGCCATTTGCTCTTCATCTCAAATTCCATTCACGCTTGTAATCGAAGAATCCTTACACTACATATATGTTTGCGCATATATTAGCACATTAGGCTAGTCGCATGAATCTAAATTTAAGATTGTGTTCATACATATAAGAGTTGTTAATTCAACAAATCAACCAAAATTTTGGTCTTATAGTAACAAATCCACCAAGTACAAAACCTGTTTTCACATACTCATCAAAAGTTTGAAGTCTAGTTTCACAAAGTTATGATTTTTCACTACGTGTTGTGGTATCCCGATCTCACATTTTAGATGATGCACATACTCAACATCATATACCATACCGGCATAACGGCTTGTCATGTGATGTATATCAATACGATATACTCCCTCCGTTTTTTAATATATGACGTCGTTGATTTTTTTCGTTACTTTGATCATTCGTCTTGTCTAAAACTATTCCTATAAATAGCTAAGTGTATAAGTTAACCTTAAAGTGCTTTTGATGATGAATCCAATGATATTTATTTCACATTAAAAATATAATTATTTAAATCTATTTTGTTGGTCAAAGTTTAACGAAAAAGTCAACAGTGTCATGTAATTAAAAACGGAGGGAGTACCATTCCAGATGTGTTTGGATGACATGTGGGACCAGGATGCTAAAATATGGTATGAGGCAATAAGTGATGGCTTTGTGAAACTACATCCCAAACTTATGGTAGGTTGTGAAACATGTTCAACTCGGTGAGTTGTGATTGTAAGGTCAAATGTTGGGTGTGTTTATGAAATTAACTCGGATCTGCTTTTGTATATCCATGCAAAAATATGAAAATCAACAATGATGAGGTAACTAATTTATAACTTGGCACAGTAGTATTTAGGCTGATGTTATCGTAATGGTGAATACTTTAGAAGTGTATTTTACCCTTTTTTCCCCTCTCTGGTTAAAGTGACAATTTTCATACAGTATGGTGTATTTTTTAATCTCTAAATACAATATATGGGATAATTTAATACCACACACTGTAACGTATATTCATTAACATGCATTTCAACTTGGTGGGCGTAGAACCTACACACTACCAAGTACTTTAATTAATATGGAAAATTAAAATTTAAGAGGGTGCTTTGAACATTAGAGCCAATATGATAACACAGAAGGCACACAGCCGAAAATGCCCAACCTTACTGTCTCCAACAGACACCCTATATTCCACGTAATACCGAAAATAGGTCATCAAACTTGGAAAACGCCTCTCCAACTGACGACCCAAACACCACACCCATTTTACTCCCCGCTACCCCCGCGACCCACGGATGCGTCGTCTCAGCTCTCTGACCCAATCCTCGATCGATACGAAACGTTATCTTCCTTCTCTCTCTCGACGAAGAGAAGAGCTTGCCCGGGACCTCCGCCGCCGCGCCCTCCCCCTCCCTCCCTCCCTCTAGAGCCGGCGAGCCCTCCCCCTCCCTCCCACCCTCCGGAGCCGTGGCGCCCTCCCCCTCCCTCCCTCCTCCCATCGCCTTCAAAGTCGACGGCGAGCCCGATCTCGACCCAATCTCGCCCCGTCCGCGTCGTACCCGAGCTCGAGCGCCGCCGAGCTCGACCCATCGTGCGTCGCCGAGCTCGAGCGCCAGCCTCCGCGCGCGTCGCCCCCTCCGCGTCATCCCCGAGCTCGAGCGCCGTCCGCGTCGTCCCCTAGCTCGAGCGCCGCCGAGCTCGACCCAATCGTGCGTCGCCGAGCTCGAGCGCCAGCCTCCGCGCGCGTCGCCTCCTCCTCCTTCCCCTACCCGGTCGTCGTCGGCGCGGGAGGGGGTAGCGGTGGCGCGGGTGGCCGCGGCGGCGCGGGAGGGGGTCACGGGGGCGCGTGGTCGTCCTCCATGGGCTCCGCCGGCCCCGGCGGCGTCGCTGGCCCTTCTCCGTCCTCCATGGCGAGCTCGCGGAGGCGCGAGGGGTCACGACGGCGGGCGAGCTCGCGGAGGCGCGAGGGGTCGCGGCGGCGCAGGCGGCCGCGGAGGCGCGTGAGGGGGTCGCGGCGGCGGCGGCGCGGGAGGGGGCCGCGGCGGCGAGCGGCGCCGGCGTGCGACTGCGGCGACGAGGGGATTTGGGTTTTGGGTACTTCCGTTGGAGATGTAGAAGTTTAGGAGTTGTATATTCACCACTGTTCACACCCACTTTGTGTTTTGGGTCTTCATAACCGCTGGAGATAGCCTTAGTATGCCACTTATACTCCTCCTGGTTTTAAATTGTTGACGTTGGACTATTTTTGAGTTATGTTTGACCATTCATCTTATTCAAAATATTTTAAAATTATCATAGATTTTGTTATGATTAGTCATCACTAAAAAAAATTGAAATATAACTTATAATTTTGTATATTTAAGCTAATTTTTTGAATAAGACGAACGGTCAAACATAACTCAAAAATAGTCAAACGTCAACAATTTAAAACCGGAAGGGTATCTCTCAAGCTTCATTTATCTCAATGAGGCCGTTCTTACCCACAAAACATGGACACATGCCGCTATTTGGTACTCGTGCATGTGTAAAAATGATGAAAGAAAATATACCGTTATAGGATGCTACATATTAATAGCGTGTATTTTATTTCTACTCCCTCTTTTCAATATTAATGAATTTTGTCAAATTTGTTCAGCAAAATGAATGTGCTCACACCTTTGCCATTTAAAGTTTGTTATGATTCTCTAGCTGAAGTACAAATGGAATAGGACATGAACTAGAAAAAGAGCGCGCAATTTGCGCGCCGCGTTTGTTGGCCCTGTTGTGAACCCGTTGTGAAGCGAGAAGATAATAAATATTTTTGTCCCTTATTTGTATGAGCATATTGTTTAGGTTGAATAGTGATATGTTTTATTTATTGAAGCTTCATGAGTTAAAAATTTTTTTGTGTGTGAGTTGATAATTTTAGTTAAAATAATTTTGAAGAACGTATACGTATTTGGTCATAGGGGTTCAACTAAATCATATTGAACATAATGTGTTATATTTTGAATGACAGTGATTATCTAGGAATTTATAAAAGGTTGAGTTATAATATGACACTAATAACAAAGTTTTGACCCTTTGAATTTGGAGGTAGGTAACGACAGTTTGCTAGATCTGAAGCATATGTCTTCCAGAACCATGTTGAGGAAAGAGTCTGCTAACCAGCTGTCAATGTTTGTGTCATCTTCACTTACATTCCCTGCTGTAGTCAAGTCAATTCCCTGTTGGTGAATTACTCAAGTAGTCTAAGGTGCATTACCAGCTAACTTAATCTGTCAAGGGGACAAACATCTAATTAGGGACAGTGCTGTTCTAAAGCTGAATCTTGACACAGAGTGTGTTTCAGACTCATTCTCAAATCTAATGTCCTACATTCTCTATGAAAAGGGTCCAGGAGAAGCTCACAAATTTTTGAATGTGCTACAGCCATTATTGATGGAATTTCTACTTCTTGATGGTTTTATGGTTTGCAGCTTTATCGTGAGGGGAAGTTGTACTCAAACTACCTGGTAGAGGACTGCTTTTTGAATTTTGTGAATAAACACCCATCCCTTGGAAATGAGCATCCTCCAAAGGCTTATGGTCTTGTGAGAAGTTCATATGTTCATGGTCTCAATCCTTGCGAGGAGGTGGTACATGCTATATCCACAAGAGAAGCTATTGTCCGGTCCTCAAGATGCTTGACAGAACCTGGAAGTTTGTTTAAGAATTTAAGGGCCATCTTGCGGGAGGTAGTTATATGCTATGATGGAACTGTGAGAAACACCTGCAGCAATTCGATTATACAACTGAAGTATCGGGAAAGTAATGACATTGATTTTCGAAGTGACTTTCCTCCTGGTGAACCTGTGGGTGTCTTAGCTGCCACTGCCATCTCAAACCCGGCATATAGAGCTGTCTTGGATTTGTCTCAGAGTAACAATGCTTGATGGGAGTCAATGAAGGTAGTAATGTTGCAAATATGTGTAGCCTTTGATCACTGAGGGATAAAGTGGGAGAATCATGGCAAAGTCTCGCATGGTGGCGAGGAACAGCTTGAGAGCGGGACCAGCTCTTAAATAGTTTTTTATACACGAAATGAGCAGTTATTTAAAGGAAAAGAAAGAAAATTGAACGTTAACTAAATATTTGAGAAGTTAGGAAAGAACGAGCCAATACGTTTTGGTAAATAAAAAATGGTACAACAACATATGAAATGTATATGAGAAATTAAAAAAAAAAATTTACAAGTTGATATAGATTGAATTAATTAAGTAGAAATGATTAGAATTTGAATGAAGCATATGGCATAATATACAGGTGGTTACATATAATACACAAATTAAATCATACTTAACAATATCAGCATGTTGAAGAAAATGTTTATCCATAGTTAATTACAAGGGAAAGTTTAATAATTTTATATTAAATGCAATTTTCAGTAATTATTTGGGTATTTTACAAAAGTATCGAGTAAATGTTTTCATGATAACTAAAGGATAGTATGTAAACTGAATTTGTCTAAAAGTAAGAGTGCGATTTCTATTAAATTTTATAATTATTTTTATTTTTTTGTTTGTGTCGATTGTGCCGAATCAGAATTGGCCGGTGCAACTTAGGTCCAAAGCTCATTACGGCCTGGCCGGGGCGTATATAGGCCTCCATTCCCTCTTGCTCTCGTCGCCAATGCCTCTCTCTTGTTATTGTCACTGGTGCTTGTCTCTCTATCTCTCGGCAACGGTGGTGACGACTGCCTATGTTGTCTGGATTTGGTGATATGGATACAAATACGCTATACGATGATTCATAATTTTCTGAAAAACACTAATACAATGATATGACAATATATACATTTATATATATGTTTAATAAATTCAGATATTAGCGCCAGCATCGTGGTTTGGATTTTGGTTGCCGTCTATTTTTTTGGGAAGATTTTTGTTGCCTGTCTAGATGGCTCCTCAGGTTGCATGTTCGTTGGTTGCTGCAGTGCTGGTTTTGGTGGGACCCATAAGTCAATTGAAAAATAAAGAAATCAAGTCAGGGTCTTATCCCTATCTGTGCCACGTTGAAACACTGCAATTTCGCCAGAGAGAAAGCAATTTTCTCCAACCTTCTCAAGCCTTATCCTCTTGCGGCGGTGGAGCTTCTCCCTACGACACACCACACACAGCTGACAGCTCCTCACCGGTAGCAGCGACAAGGATGCCGGCCCCCTCTCCCTACTTCTGGAGGCAGCGACGCCGGCCTTGCTTCGTAGCTCGTCACCACGTTGCTGCTCCAGGCGCTTTTTTATCCTCGGCGCCGGCGCCCCGTGCGCAGCCCCCGGCGACCCGGCCATCGCCTCCTCCCCCGCAGCTTGGTGGTGACGGGCCTGGGCGTCTCGCGGCGTTCACTCCTCCTCTCCTCTACTTAGCGACGCGCTTCTTCCTCTTCTTCTCCATGGCCAGGACGCACGGCCTTCCTCGCGACGGCGACGGCCCCGACCAGAGTCGGCCCCATCGGCGACGCGCGGTTGACCTTGGCATCGGTTTCGGTGGCGGCAACCTCTCCATGAGCGGATCCAGCGGCGGCGAGTTCCCCTTCCTATGATCCGGCGGCGGCGACCTCCCTGTGAGCGGATCTGGAGGCGACGACTTCCCTTTCCTCGGATCCGGCGGCGGCGACCTCCCGCGGGCGGATCCGGCGGCCGCGACTTCCCCTTCCTCGCATCCGGTGGCTGCGACCTCCCAGCGGGCGGATTCGGCGGCCGGCGTGCGGATCTCGCCGTGGGCGCGGCATGGGTCTTCGACGGCGTCGTGCTTGGGCGCGGCGACCTCCCCTTTCTCGGATCCGGTGAGGTGGCTTTCGGATCTCGGGGAGGAGGTGGCTGCTCCAAGTCGGCGACGGCGACTGGAAGAAGCGGCGGCGGCGAGTCACGGACGCGGGGCGACGTGGTGGCTGATGGAGGCGTGGCGTGGAGGCGGCCGTCATGCGTGGAAGGGAAGGCGAGCAGGCGTGGTGGGCTGGTGGCGGGCGGCGGCGGGCGTAAACGGGTTCTAGAACATTCGCGAGCAATCGGGTTGGAGGCGGAACGGGCGGTAGACCCGAACTGACCCATCCGACGGCTCCCATCAAAAGTTTAGCAAATCGGACGATTGCGGGTTTAACGGGTGACGTGGATTAACGGGCGGCCGAGAAACCTTCACGGTTTAGAATAGAAAAGATTTTACAAATTTCATTATTTTTAGGGGAATGAATTTACAAATCTCATGAAAAAAGGGCATCATCGCGATTGCAAATTTCGTAGAATAGCACAAAACGAATCCCTAACCCCAAACCCAGAACAGTCGTGTATGGACGATACTACCCTCGAGACCTCGGCCCACCCACCCACTGCACCGAGGTTTTCCCCCCCCATCTCGCCCGCCGTCCTCTTCCTCCGACTCCTCCCTCTCGATCGCCGCCCACCTCGTCTCCGCACACCTCCCCGGCGCTCTACCAAGGTGAGCTTCCCCACCCCTTTCCAAAAAAACCCTAGACCGTTCTTCCTTCCGGATCCGCGACGCTCTTCGTCCTGCGCGGCCAGATCTGATGCGATTCGATTTGACTCTTGAGATTTGACTCTGCTTCCTCCTTTCATCTGTGTGTAGGGTTTAGGTCCGGCGGCGATTTCGATGGCGGCGAGGCTGGCGCAGCTGCGCGCGAAGGCGGCGCAGGCGGCGGAGTTCGCCGCGAAGCACGGGGAGGTCTACTACAAGGAGGCCATGGAGAAGAACAAGCAGTATGTCGTGCAGCCCCCCACCGTCGAGAAGTGCCAGGAGCTCTCCAAGCAGCTCTTCTACACCCGCCTCGCCAGGTGAACACTCATCTCCCCTGTGCTGTCTCGTTCTGATTGTTATCGGGTACTGTTGCATGTAATTTCTGGCGATCTGTTCGTGCGCGTGGTAAATAGTAACAGGATTTGTTTAGGCGGTTGTTCATACGAGTTTAATGTAGCGCGACTAACCTTTTTCATGTAATTGGTACATTCCCATCTACGTAGTTGATCCTGAACCTAGTATGATAGGAGCTGAGCCCAGCCCCAGCAAATGGGTATCCCAGCTGACTGTAGGATTCTCTGAGCGGGTTTAGATTGTTACCGGGATAATGCAGTTATTCTTTTAGCATGCCATATTTATGTGCTTCACTTTGGACTTCGGAGGGCTAGTGCTTACATTGCAGACTTGCAATGTGTGTTGGCTTCCTGACTTGACTGAAATGATTATTTGCTGGGTTATTTTTACACTGCAGTTAATGTGATTCATCATGCCGCTTGTAATAGGGAATGTGATACAGCTCGTAGATACTGTGCAATGTCTGTTTTGTAGCTTATAGTGCATAATTGTGCTTCTGAATTTTTTTCAAAATGACATTGCATTAACAATGACATGAATTCAGTCGTATAGTGGATTATGTGCAATTTTGAAGTTTTGCAGGTGTATAGAAAAAAGAAAAACTGCATGCAGCTATGCCATTTGTGTTAGCATATCTATGTTTGTGATCATGTTTTTCCTATTATTTTTTCTTCATTTTGCTTGGACCCATTTTTCATTGAGACGTGTGCATGACTGTTACTTGAAACCATGATAGTTTGATCATCTAGTCCTGATTTAGAGTCTCTTGAGTTGATGTTTCAAAGCACAATGTGGAAGTACTCACGCTGTGAGGCTGGACCCAGGATTCAGACCTTTACATATTGCCGTGAAACATAGTTCGCTTGTTTCAAAAGGTTTTGTATTCGACCTTATCTAAAAACTTGCAGCAAAGACACACTAACTTGATTTGGTATTGGGAAATGTTCTAGCGCTACAGTGGATGTGGACTATGACTGAGAGAAAACGCTGTGAGAGTTTATGCATATTTTTTTGGTGTTATGGCTGATAAAACTCTTTGGACCAGTGTTTCATTTGGCTGACTGCTGTATGCAGCTGTATCTGTATCCTGATTACACCCATGTGTTTACTTTCTGATATCTAGCAAATCCGTATCATGGTTATGGTATATGTATAAATTTACTACTATCTGACTTCAATCCAGTGGACTTATATGTGATGGATGACAGGATGGGGACTTGCCTCAATATTTGTTCCTTTGAAATTTGAATGTGTTTGACTAATCAGCTGAACAAAGCATTAGTCATGTGAAATAACCATTTAACATAGTCTTAGTTGTGACTGCAGTATGTGGAGACCTGTATTTTCTCTACTGTTCCAAGTCATGGTAGATAATTCCAATTAGATACTTAATTTGTTAACACAAGGTTAATGTGTTTTACCGAGTGGATAGACTCTGTGTTTTAGAACCTTCTAAATAGGCTGTCCGTTTTCGCTTTTGTACATATCGTTTCTTTTTTACATTGAAACAAAAATCTGTACAGTAGGGGCCTCCCTTGCTGTAGTTCCCTTAAAACACACACAACAACAACAACAACAACACAACAAAAAAGCTTTTGTCCCAAACAAGTTGCTTGCTAGATTTACCTTACCTTTCCTTTTTTTTGTTGTTGCAATGGATAATACATTTCCTTGGTGTTATGAATATGAATTGTGTATTGATAATGGCCCCTATAGGGGGCAATAATATGAGTTACATGACTCAATACTAGACTAGGATGAGGACTGAGTCATACACTACTACTACACTTGGCTGAATCTGTGTAGAAATGTGTTGAATTTTGAAATTGATCATGATATATACAAATAGCTTGTGAAGAGCAGTAGGATATCACGTTACCAGTCATTTATATCTTGCTCCTGTTAGTTGCAAATATGTATTTGGTATACACCTGTACCGCTTAGGATTTGCTTTTCACGGTTTATAACTATTGCTGTTCTTGTTCAGTCTACCAGGCCGCTATGAGGCATTCTGGAAGGAGCTTGATGGTGTCAAGCAGGTATGGAAGAACAGGAAGGAGCTCAAGGTTGAGGACCTCGGGATTGCAACTTTATTTGGAGTTGAGCTTTATGCATGGTTCTGCGTAGGAGAGATTGTTGGCAGAGGATTCACCTTAACCGGCTATAAGGTCTAGATGATTTCCCTGGTTGAGGCCGGCTATATAATATATACTCTTAGCTGATGCTTGTCGAAATTACGATGCCACTGCCGCTGATCGCAATTTTGTTTCTTAAGTTCTTCGTAGCGCTGAATGTCAGCAAGACGGGCATATCGTTGCAACATTGCCTCAATAATTGGCTTGCCCGATTGGCCATTTTGGTGCTCTGTAATTTTCTTTTGTTCTCAATTGCATCTGCTGCAGTGCTCTGCAAGCTGACTCATTTGTGTCTTTTCTGCCCTCCAAATGAATCAATTTATGGAAGAGTGATAGTATGACCAACTATTTGGTGCCCCAGCACTAGTTTTGGCATATTTCCTGCTGGGAGTGCATCTATTTTGACGGGCAACAAATAGGTTGTCACCTAGTTCATTTGTCTTCCTGCTGCTCTTTTGGCATGAGTGCATCTACTTGGCATATGCCATGCAGCTGAAACTATGACCTTTTTCTCTCAATTACTGGGATTGCTGTTGAGAATGTGTGAAGTAATACTTTTTTGGCTTTTTAATATCCTTCTGCTAAGGTGTAAACTTGTGATATAGTATTGCTTCTGTAATAATATCCTATTATTAGTTCATTACAATGAACATATCTTCTGGAAGCTATGTTCCGAGATGCTTTATTTCCCAAAAAAAAAAAAAAAACACTACCCAGCAAACAATCTACTTGATAGAACTAGCAGAGATAATGACATTCTAGGACTGGCAAACAATATCAAGATGTTACAAGTCAGCTGTTCAAGACGGCCATACTTGAGTGCTATATGGTTAACCGTAGGTTCTAAATGAACTAACAGGCCGATGGCCTGAAGAAAGTAGGGCCGTGCTGGCTAGTGATGTTTTCCTAATAGAAAGGTTCAGTTATAGAGCAGAACGATGAGCGTGGTGAAGCTGCTGCTGGCGAGCACGAGCATCCACGCCTTGCCTGTTCTGCACGTCCTCTCCTCCGTCTCTCCTCCTTGCCCGCGAAGAGGAAGAGCGCAAGGTCGCACGCCAGCTTGAAGAGCGCCAGGCACGCGAAGAAGAGGCTGATGGACAGCACCGCCAGCTCCTTGTTCTGGAGTGTCTCCTGTACGCCCCGCATCTCCTCCATGCTGGACCTGCATCCACAGCGCTTCAGACTTCAACAGATTCAATGACACGATGTGATGGCAGGAACACGGCGGCATGAATCGCCGGTGCAGATTGAGCACTTGCCTTATCGCTGCGTTGTCCCTTGCTAGGCCGTCAAGCTTGCCGGAGACGGTTGATTTCCAGTCCTTGAGCTCGTCCAGGTCCTTGGCCTGATCGAACAATCGATGAACACTAAGAATGACATGGCCAGACTCTTGAGAAGATGCTGCATTGTGTGCGCGATGCGTACCACGTGGTCCTTCCACTCGACGAGGTCGTGCACGTCGGCCTTCATCTTCTCCAGCGCCACGCTCGTCTGCGAGAGCCCGTTCTGCAGGTCCGGCAGCTTTGCGCCGTGCACCCGGGTGTACTCCTCCAGCGTCGACAGGCCCAGCTCCAGCGACCGAATCTTCTCTGCATCAGGATCTTGAGCACGCCGTCGCCGTGTGGTCGTCCGTCCCGTGGCCGCGGCCACCTGCGCCGGCTTCGCCTCCTTTGCCGCCGGCGGCTTCGCGTCGCCGGCTGCGCCCCTGGACGCGTTGTTCTTGGCGTCGCCGGCGCTGGTGTCGTTCCGCCCGGCGCCGTCTAGCCTGGCGTGGACCTGCTGAGCGGTGTCGTTGGCATCCCGGACGATGGCAGGGTCCATGGCGGCGGTGGCGGCGCGGTCCTTGGAGGCGTCGGCTTCCGGTCCCGGGCCGCCGGCGATGAAGTCCTGCAGCATCCGCTCGACGGCGTCGACGCCGTACACCTCGAGGTAGCTGAGGATGCAGTAGAATCCCGAGCCGTAGTGGGTGACGAGGCGGAGGCGGAGGTAGCGCGCCCACCGGGGCTCCGGCAGCACGAAGCGCTGCGCGTGCTTGGCGTTCTCGGCGGTGAAGCGGCCGAGCGGCTCCCACGCCTCCGTCGGCGGGTAGCTCATGCTGCCGTGCAGCTCGACGTCCCGGAAGTTGGAGGAGTAGTGCTCCAGGTTGGCCAGCGCGACCGTGTCCACCAGCGTCTCCTCGGCAAGCTCCACCACCACGAACTTGTCCTCGGCGGAGCACGGGTTGCGCAGGTACTTGTCCTTGTCACCGCCCAGGATGTTGGCCGCGCCCTTGGCCTCGCGGTTGTGCGCGAGCACCTTGGCGCCCTTGGACGCCGCCGCGTAGTTGTACTCGGCGCCGCTCGGCTCCAGCCGGTGCGCCCCGGCGCTGGCGGAGGGCCGGCCGGTGTCGTTCTCCGCCTTGCCCTGCATGATCCGGCTCCGGAACGCGTCGAGTCCCTCGAAGGCCGCGCCGCGGCCGGCCGACGACGCGTCGCCGGCGGGCGGCGGTGGCGCGGAAGCCTCGTGCGCCTCTTGCGGCGGCGACGGGTAGGAGAGGGCTGGCACGTCGGGGAGGACACGTTATGGTGCGCAGCACGTAGGCCTCCAGCGGCATCACTTGCAGTAGCTGTCGCGCTTGCCGTGGTCCTCGTAGAAATCTATCTGCATCCGAAACTGCAAAATGAATTCGATGCGAAGATGACGAGAAATTCAAAATCGATCGATGCTCATGATCGAGGACAATAATTAAGCTATTAATAGAACCTGACGGGTCGGTCTGGTGGCTGGAGGAACTGGGATCGGAGGAGGAAGAGGAGGCACCAGACGGAGAAGACGACGGACACCGACCGCACCTCCCGGAGGCCGCCGTCCATGGACAGCGCATCGGTGGTGGTCGCGCCGCCGGCGCCGGCGCCCTTGCCGCCTTGATCCCCCCCGGCCAGCGCCTCTTCCGCCGCCCGCCTCCTTCTCTCCTCTTCCTGCTCATGCATGCACCGCCTGCCTACTTGCAGCGCGCGCGTGGCAATCCAATCGCGTCGCGGAGGTGTGCTCCCTCCGCCGCAGCCCCAGACCCAGCCGGCAGCCGCACGCCCACGTACAGGCCGGTGATCACTTGCAGGTTCCTCGAGCGCGAAATCCCAAATGCGCAAACCTAAATCAGCTCTGGTTGATCGGACGCTGATGGAGTCGCAGGGACGAGGCGCGCGCGCAGGGGTGGGAGCGAGAGAAAGGAAGAGGCTGGGTGGACGGAGAGAGAGGAGGAGGAGGAGGAGGATGGAGCAAGTGACGGAGCGGCAAGTTCGGCGGAGGACATGGCGAGGCGAGGTGCTTGCGAAAATGCGAACCCAGCGCGCGCCACGCAACCCGCCGGCCGCTTCAACGAGAGGCTCTCACTGTGGGCTGATTTAGGCTTGATTCAAGTTATCTCTATTTGGGCTAGTCACAAAAAAAAGTTATCTATTTGGGCCGGGGTGCAAAATTGGGCAGAGTTCGCGCTCCCGCGTAATGGTTGTTGATTCTCGGCCTTCTTTGTGTTTTGTTTTTGGAAGAAGTCCATTTTGCCTCCCTTAATTCTTATAGGAGTTGTAACTTTTCCTTAAACTACAAAACCGGGTAACCAGACTCCTTCAACTTAGATATGCGGTGCAAGTTTCCTCCCCGAGCGGTATTGTAAGCGGTTTTGTCCGACGTGGCACAGTAGGTCTGACATGTCAGGTGTCATGTCATTTTATTTCTCTCTCTCTCTCTCTCTCTCTCTCTCTCTCTCTCTCTCTCTCTCTCTCTCTCTCTCTCTCTGACTCTCTCTCTCTTCTCCTCTCTCGCTCTCGCCTCTCTCTCTCCCGCTCCTCCTCTCTCCACTCCCGACGCACGCCGCCTTGCTTCCTCGCTCGCCGCCGCCTCCCGCAGCTCGTGCTTCACCTCTCTCCCCTCATCGCGGTGCTTCCTCATCTCCTGCTCTCATCTCTTGGTCGTCCACTCGCCGACATCCTCCTCCTTCTCACGCCTTTTGACACAGCCTCCCACATTGGCTGCGGCGATGCGGTAGGTTGGACGGGAGATGTGATCAGATCTAAAGGCTTGGCGGCGGCGGCGGGGCCGGGTTCTGCTGCTGACCACGGCGGGGCGCTGGATCCGGCGTGGGTTCTTGGACCGGTTTTGAGGAGGGGAGGAGGCGGGCCGCGCCCGATGGAGACGTCGCCGTCTATGGCGGAGGAGGGCGCGAAGGGGACGAGGAGGAGAGAGGTGGCGATCCATGGGAGGATGGAGGAGAAGACATGGTAAGCCGCGGAGATGTAGTACGCGGTGGCAAGGAGGAGGACGACCGCGGCAGCACAGCAGGCAGCGGCGTGCGGGAGGGAGGGGATGCTTTGTCGGTGGCGGTGGAGGAGGAGGATGTGGAGTTGGCGTTGGAGTGGACCACGCGGGCGCGCGGCTGGGAGTCCCACTCATCGACGAACTCCATGGTCGGCGGAGCGGAGGTCGGGCGGGGCTTGCTCGCCGGAGGCCGACGAGATGATACAGCATACAGTGGAGGAATGCGGTGTAAGAAAAAAGAAAAAAAGAAAAATGACGTGGCACCTGACATGTGGGTCCCCACATATGCCACGTCGGACGAAACCACTCACAAACCGCCCAGGAAGGAAACTTGCACCGCATGTCTGGGTTGAGGGAGTCTGGTTATCCAGTTTTGTAGTTTAGGGGAAAGTTGCAACTCCTAAAAAGTTGAGGGAGGCAAAATGGACTTCTTCCTTTGTTTTTTTTCCGGACCAGATGTCTAGTCTACGCGCTAACAACCTCCCGTCCAAAAACAGGTAGTACGCACAAAAGCTCACTCTGATTAAAATCGAACCGAGCTGTCTGAATTCTGAAAAGTTAAGGAACAGAAAGCAAAGAGCTTGGCCGAAAGAAGAAAAAGAACATAGGAGCAGAAGGATGCCAATCGCTCGAATGTAGAGAAAAAGATGTCTAGCAAAGCCCGAGATTTGCTAGTATGTAGCGGTGACTTTCTCCTAAAGCTCGGTGATCACTGATCAGGGTTTAGTTGTTGATCGAGTCATGATGCACAATGGCTGGGCCAAGATTTGACACTTGGGTAATCCAGACGTAAAAATTTATCCAATCACAATTATAAATAGTCCATGTAGTATGAATGTTTGAGAAATCCTTAATTAAGATAAACTTTAGCGAGCTTAATTAACCAAGTTTTCTTCACATAAATGTATGAAGGGACAATGTATCTCCAGCGCATAAAAAACCGGTATTATCCATCATCCCAACATTATGTTGTTTTCTCTTATAAATAAAAACTTTATGTTGTTTGGTTAATGGGGTAGCAGTACTAATACACATCTGGTGATCTAAATAAACCTCTTTGTACTATAGAAAAGAAAGAACATCGCTGAATATATATCCAGATTATATTAGGCGATGCAGTATGATTGGATTCTATTTTTACCATGCGTTTTCCATGGCATGGCCTAACAAGAAATTGCTTCTATACATGTTAGCACCTCCACAACTTTAGACGTAGGAGTTTGGTACATCCTTCCACACGATACCCCTTGTGGACGTTTATTTTTTGATTGGACCTTACTACACGTGCGAAAGATATGTTACGAAGTGATTACGAAATAAACCAGGCTTGCTTTAGTCCCCATGGCCGTGGGCCTCATTATCTTCGTTATCCATAACAAAGCTCACCAGCACGCGGGCCTATAGATGCTATTACACTCAGGTGGGGACGGAGCTTCATAGAGCCGAGGGGGCCCTTGCCCCCTTTCCTAATTTTTCCCAATTTTGCATGAGCCCCAGTTTATACCTTTCTGCCAAATTATTATCATGAGAAATGTTTTTCCTTTAATCTATTTATATCATTTTGCTTTCATATAATGCGATATTACGCTTTCATTACGGCCATCCTGACATATTTGACAGGTTGTTCCATGTCACCTGTGGTAACCAACCTCTCCAAAGACATAATCCCTCCGTCAGAATTATAAAGGTGTTTAGCTCTGGGCACAGGGATTAAGGAAGGTGAAAAGGTGGGTGCGCAGGAAACAAGGTGGAGAGAGAGATGTATAGAGAAGAGAGAAAGGTGCATCGAGAAGTAAGAGCGACTTATAATTTGAGAAAAATTGAGAAGGCTAAAGTGACTTATACTTTGGAACGGAGAGTAGTATATGAGGGTGGGTATTCATTCATGAATTTAAACACGAGGTCATCAGTTTCTCTATTTTAGCACTTAAATTCTTGTTCGCGTGGTTCAATTCAACTCTGAAGTAGGACTTCACCCCTGGCTTCCATGGGACGACGGGGCCATGCATGTATGTAGGTTGAGCCGCGGAGGTGGGCGGCCGATCCATACGCACTTGGCGGCTGTAGCCTGTAGCTGAGCTAATGTCCGGTTAAAGGCCAGATCCGATCGCAGATACAGGCCAATAGTGTACAGCGACGGTACGTGCTTAGAGTACGCGGAATCTCTGCATGGGCTTGCGATCTCGTCCTTCGCACACGCGACGCAGTAATTTCGATCTTAATCACGCGACCGTAGCGACGACTAATGTCTTTGACGAGAAAAGACCGAGAGGGACAAAGGGCAGGTCCAATCGTCAAACCCCTCACGGGATTTGTCCTGTAATCAACAGTTTTGTCCTGGGGGTGACGATCCTACTGATAACTTTGCCTGGAACGCGAAATAAACAATCCCCACCCCGGCGAGCGTCTTCGGCGGACGACACCGCTCGATCGAGTGCTGCTGGCTACGCACGAACAAGTCCAATGATGGACCCTGTTGGTGCGCGGCTTATGTAAAGATTACCTTGCTGGCGCGCGCGTGTCGTCGTCGTCTATCATGCATGCGGCGAAACAATGATGCGCATGTGAGATGTCGTTGCGCCGGGTCGGGCTTCTTTCGCCACCGTCGCCGTCGAGTGAATTCCACGCGGCGGAACGGAACTGCCGCTGCGACCGAAGCAGTTCCTCCACGCCTGCGGACTCGGGTTCTCTGCACGGACCCGGCCGCGCGATTGGTCCCGGCCAGGTCAATCGATCAGGTACTAGTACCTGCTAAACGCATGTAAGTCCAATAAAATCCCGGATCAGGTCGTACTATCCGGCCACAACATGCATCGCCATCTAGATCCAAGTCCGCGACTCAAGAGGCCGTGCCGTGACGTGTTCTTCGCGCTGTTGTTGTGTCGGAGCGAATCAAGCTTATTGTTTTTTTTTAGTCGAGCAAAGCTTATTAGCTTGTTCCGAAGAAAACGAACGCAGCAAGTGTAGGAAAAGGAAAACGAGGCTGAAGAGACGACTTCACCTTGCTCCCACGGGCTGCTATGTCATGCGTGCCCCTTGAGTCGCGGACGTGGGCGGCCCGATCGATCCATACGCACTTGGAGGCTGTACCTGAGGTAATGTCCGGTTAATGGCCAGATCCGATCGCAGATACGCCGCGTTATTGTACAGCGACGGTACGTGCGTGCGGTGAATCTCCGCATGACTGCATGGGTCGGCGACCCCCGCCCGACGCCCGTCCGTCCGCTCCGTCCGTCCGTCGCTCGCTCGCACCGTCGTCGCGCGACGCGGTAATTCGATCTTATTAACCGCGTGACCGTACATACAAGTTGAACCAATGGTACGGATCACGGCCGGGCGCGCGACGACTAATCCCTGTCATGTTGCTGACGAGAAAAGACTGAAAGGGAGGAGGGCAGGTCCAATCGTCAAACCCCCGTCACGGGATTTATCCTGTACGTAACCACAGTTTTGTCCTGGGGGTGAGTATATCCTAGTACTGATAACTTTGCCTGGAACGCGAAATAACAATCCGTCCCGGCCACATGCTTCGGCCCGGTTTGTTGGGCACAGGACAGGCGCCGTTCCCGGCGTTCTCACGCTGGCGGACATGCGAGGCATCATCGGCCGATCAGGGTGGTGGGCAGGAGACTGGTGCGACCCCTATAAACAGACTCTACTAGGAGTAGATCGTTGACCCGCCCATGACGTGGTGCGAAGCGCGCATCTTCGGCGGCGACGCCGCTCGATCGAGTGCTGGCTACGCACGCGCAGGTAACAACAGTCCAATGATGATGAACCCTGTTGGTAGGCGCTAATGTAAAGATCACTGCCACGCGCGTGTCGTCGTCATCGTGAATCAATCATCATGCGGCGCAACAATCATGCGCATGTGAGATGCCGTTGCGTCGGCCCGGTCTTGTTTCGTCCCCGTACGGTCCGTCGAGTGAAATCCACGCGGCGGAACGGAATTGCCGCTGCGAGCACGAGCAGTTT